>VYZP01035403.1:15588-65344 GCA_013400635.1 Hypocryptadius cinnamomeus | reverse complement strand
TCTGTTGTGTATCTTTTAAGTAATTTGAGCCCTTACTCACAGAGGTATTTGGTAAATAGCTACTGGAACTTCAGCATGTCTTGTGCTTTCAAGTGAGCTGGATTTCTGCCGTCCTTGGAACTGAGTAACATTTCATACTGCAGTAACTTTTGTGAAGCAGCTTGCCAGCAGCCGTGAATTAAAAGGCACTTTCAATTATCAGCCTAAGTATTTAGATAAGAATTTAAAAGTGTTAACTCCTTTTTTCTTTCTTTCTTCTGCATCCAAACTGCAGTAAGGCATAGTTTTGTATGAGATATGAAAAGGTTATAGGTCCTTGTGTCTTACTGATTCTGTCAGAACCCTGACTATTTTCCAGCACCTTTAGTTGACCAGTGGTCTCAGACCTAGTTCAATATTGCTTCTGACCGGCTGCTGTAGAGCAGAGCTTCAGTGGAAATTGCTATAAAGTCCAAAGCAAATGCCATGTGTAACTCCCTTCTCCCAGCACTACTCAAAACTAGCATTCCTGAAGGTAAAAATGNAGCACTACTCAAATCTAGCATTCCTGAAGGTAAAAATGCAAAGCAAGATGACCATTTTGAAATTGAAACAAACAGCTGCAGTATGATCTGTAGTAACTGTGTGCTCTGTTCTTTAAATATCTCATGAATTCTGAAACAGGGTAATTTCAGGGTAATTCTGAAACAAAGTAATTCCAGCTTTGTCATTAATGATAAGGAAGAAAGAAGATAAATTCAGAATACATTTCTATCTGGAAAATTGCCACACGTCTGGTATGAAAATAGCAAAGGTTTTGTGTACAGAAATATCCAAGGAAACTCTACCCTTAATTACTGTTTTCTACAAATTCTGTTGTTCTGAATTCTACATCAAATTATAGTAGACAAATTAAAAAGGAGCTCCAGTTATGGTCAGATCATAACTTTAGAGCACAAGAACTGCTGTAATTTACATCTTTTCAATCTCTTAAAAATTCCTAGGGTTTTCTGAAAGCAAAATTTCTCAACATGATGCAAAATATGTATGTTGGTAAGACAAGCCTGCAGGTTTGTTCACATCAGCATAACTTTTGGGGCTTTTTTTTTTCTTTTCAGCAGCACTAGCAGTGCAAAATGTTCTTCACTGGATAGCCTTAACATTCAGCACTCGGAGCAGAATGGGGTAATGGACTGGAGAAGGAAAAGCTGTATTGTTCAGCAGCACCCAGAGCACTGTACTAACCTACTTGACCAGGTGTGTTGCTATTTATTCTGAGAAACTTGAGAGGACTGTCCACTACACATGATGAGATTTAGCTTTAAAAGATAAAAACTGCTACTAAAATTGTACAAACTAAGTGTTGAAGTTGCTACTGACTTACCTTGCTTAGAAAACCCTTCATAATTCCTTACCACACTCTCAGAAAGCTGAATATTTTGTTTATGAATTTGTAAATAACATTCCCTGGGAAAATTTAAGTAATCAGAAAAGTCTAATGTTAATTTCTGATCAGGCACTTTCCTGTTACTGTAGCATTGTCATCATAGAGGATTCCAGAACTCTTGGGCAATTTCTGTTATTACAAGGAACAAAGTAGAAACAGTATTAGTAGCTAAACTGTATTAATGCTACAGTAGGTACAACAGGTTAAACATATTCTTTCTGTCTTACTTGCATTATTTAAGTAATAATATTTGAAAAAATTTAATAGATAGATGCATATACACTTTTTCTGGGATTTGTGTCTCTTCAATGCTCAATCTCATTGTGAATATAGGTAAACAAAACAATTATTTATAAATAAAATTATCTGCTACTGAAATTGGGGGAAGGAAGCTTGCTCACTGCTTATATATGAAAAACACAGAATGTTAGAATTGTTTGATATTACTCTAATTTATGTTTGGAATCTGACTATTGATTGTTATGTTTGGAATAGCAAGCCAAACAAAAATAGTTTCCTTACTTCATAAAGCAGGGTAGTGAGTTGAGCTTGGCTTCTAAACATGAAGTGGTGAGCTGCATCAAAGCTTGAATACTGCGAGCTTGAAGCAAGAAGAAGGTTAATTTACTAAAGCAAAGGAAAAGCTATTTAAAGGAAGTCCAGATACAGTGTTGGACAGAGATTATTTCAGAATTTTTGTAAATTTTACTTCCTTGCCAAATATGAGTAGTTAATAACAGCTACTGATAGCATACTTTAAAAATTGTGTAGGTCCTCTGTTTTTTCTTATGTGCTTGTATGCTGTATTCTAGAGTTTAGTTTAGCAGCTTAAACCTCCAGTTTAAGGCTAGGTACCTGCTTGTCATATGTAGAAATAATTTGTCACATGTATTTTCCACCACCAACTATCAAATAATTCCATTTATGTCAACAAATTGTGTAGCTCCTTAAGCTTGGTGATCAGCCTTTTTAGCAGGTATGTGATGAAACACATTTGTTTTTATCCTCTGGAGGAAGAACAGCATGCAAACAATAATTTGATTGATATCTCTGGCATACTTGCAAGTGTTAATTTGTTGAGTGTTTTGCTGGTTCTCGTGTAAACACAAGACGTGATTTTACAGGCTCAGATGCACTGACCAAGTGGTTCTTTGGGTGGTTATAACACCTGTGAGCCCACTGCTCTTGGACTTGTAGACCTGTGGGTCTAGAAGGGGTGTTGTCTTGGCTTTTATGAAAACAACTGTTGTTTGACTGGTGGCTTTCTATTTTCTGTCTAGCACACAATGGAAAAACGAAGTCTGTCTACAGTAAGCAAGAAGAAAGGAAAGCCACAGCTGGAAAAGTAGGTTTATAATGTAACCGGTAATCCAGAAATGAAGTGTAATACATTCACTCTGATAAACAGAGTCTGCAGTCAATTAGGTGCATTCATTTGCTGTGCTGGCACAAGAGCTGGCATAGTGTGAGGCAAGGATAAAAATCCTTGTTTTATATTCTGTAAAGAAGTAACTTGAAAAATAGAATTTTAAGTGAATGCATTAATTTCTCAAAATACTGCTTGGCATTTAATAAAAAGATGAAGAAGTGGAAGTATGTTCTTAACCAATACGAAACTGCATTTTCCCCTTTATATTTATTTGAAACTTAAAAGATGTAAAGCTGTCCAGAATATACTGAAAATCAAATGAGGGTTGATGGCAACCTTTAACATTATGAAGTGAGTGGTAACTGGCTAAAACGTCTTATTGAAGATAATTTGCACATCAGAGGGTTTCAGAACTTCCTGCAGGCTACACAGCTCTGCACTGTGAGAAGTGAAAGCACTTCCACCCTTACCTAATACTCTGCCTACTTCCAAGTTTCCAGATGCTATTGTGCTAGGCTGGTGTAGGGCTGCATTACACACATCAGCTTTCAAAAATGACTTTACTGTTTGCTGCTCCTATTCCTTTCTGTTGTCTTTTCTTATATAGATCTTTATTCATAGTGTTTAGTAATGCTGCTTGTAGGTTAGTTCCTGGTATATTGCACCAGCAGCCTCTATTTAATTGTTTATTATTTGTTGTTATATCTATTAAATACGCATTTCTGGCCTGGAGTCACTGCCTTTGTTTCCAGTGTCATTCCATGTTCATTCATGGTTGGTTATTTGTGCTCATGCATTTGCAAAAAAGCCATGAAATTATTTACACAGGGAGAAAGCAAAGAAAACTGACTGCAGGTTGACTAACAGGAGCAATGGAGTTCGAGTTGCAGCATCGCAGCACATCCGTACTGGGACAGGAAAAGGTAAGGGGCTTTTTCCAAAGCTGTTAGTAAGAAACAGAACTTGCAGCTGATTTATTCAAGGTCTTCTGTAAAGGGGAAAGCACAAGTCTGAAAAATGTTCTGCTGCAAGTTGGTATATTAGCAGTCTAATTTTGTGCTTTCACTTGCTGTATAGAACGCACTAGACTCAGTCTTCTGTATCCAGTTGCTTGGGGTGTGTCTCTTCGTGCACAGGTGGCAAAATACTAGTGAAGTCTGCATAAGTTGGATTATGGGGTGGAGTAATTGCAGAAACAGCTACTGTTGGGCTACTTCCGTATGAAATTTAGCAGGCTGAATGCATGGACATGGAGCATCTTGCCATTAGTGTGCTCTTCGCAGCTGACTAGTTTCTTCATCTGTTGTGTAATGGCCCACAAGAAACCTGTATAAAACCTGTGGTGTGAACCATTGATGAGCTGTAGTGTTTGAACCAAGTCACCAGTGAGCTACAACACAGAACTTCTATGCTGCCCTAGCAGGGTTTTCATTTTAGGGTAATCCTAAATGTAGTGTCTAGGCCAAGACTTGTGTACATCAGCCAGTTGTAAGAAAAAATTGTATTTGTGTTCCTTTAGTAAACTGAGTCTCCAAGCTTTATTACAAATTTCTGAAGGTCTGTGCTACCCATTGAATTTGCCATCTTGATGTTTTCTAAATTCCCACTATCAGCTGCAACCTTGCCTGTCTTACATGTAGTTCTTGTGACAGAAGGTTGCCAAAGAGTTGTCTTTTCTTTACACCACCTAATTGGCCTAAGTGTTGAAAGGACCCTTAAAAGTGATACAATCTTGATTAAACTTTCATTCTTTCTTCTCACTGTTTCTCACTTTGGAGAGTTTCAGCTGGATCCAGTTTGGAATTACTGACGTGTTTTATGGGCACGTGTTTTTACCCTCTGCAAACAGCATTTGAGTAAAACTTTTAAGAACTCACTGTTCACAAAATTAGCAAAACTAGAACAGTTTTGGAAAGTTATAGTTAAGGGCTATTAAGCAGAAAACATACTCTACAGCAGAGCTCTGCTACATGCATTTCTGATTGATTCCTGGTTTTGTTGTCAGGCAAAACGCACTGAGTTTTATGAACTGACAATGACTTTAGGAGGTGATGCAGTGCTGTGTAGGGGGAGACCTTATCACTCTCTACAGCCACCTCAAAGGAGGATGTAGCCAGGTGGGGATCGGTCTTTTCTCCCAGGCAAACAGCAACAGGACAAGAGGATGCAGACTTAAACTGTGCCAGGAGTAGTTTAGGCTAGACATTAGGGAAAAAATTAATCTCGGAAAGAATGACTGGGCATTGGAATGGGCTGCCCAGGGAAGTGGTGGAGTAACCATCCCTGAAGATGTTTTTTTTTAAAAAGACTGGATATGTGGCACTTCGTACCATGGTTTAGGTGGTGTTAGGCATAGGTTGGACTTGATAATCTCAGAGGTCTTTTCCAGCCTAGTTGATTGTCTGATTCTGCAAAGTTAGTAGGGAATGCTTTTCCATAGGAGTTCTGTTTGCTCACTATCCACCACTACAGATGTGAAACTGCCTCCTGTGAAACTGTTGGCTGGTTCAAAAAGAAGCTGTAACCCACAGAGGCTGGAAGCCATTAAATCCTCAGAGACGAGCTTTCAACCCACATGTAAACATCAAAATGGCTTTTGAGATATTTATTGGAGAAATAGTCTACGGGGAAAAATAACAGTCTGAATCTCTGCCTAGTTTTATATATTCAGGCTTGGTTTGAAATGCCCTGTTTTGAGTCTGTAATTCTTAACTGCATCATGTTTTCTTTCATTTTTTTCCTCCCTATTTTGAGCTTGTCTGAAGCATTAGTTAGTTACAATGGTAACTTTTAAGACTGAATACTTTGTGATTAGCACTTTAGACTCTGGCTCTTAGTGATCCCAGGTTCACACTGAGGCTCCAGTTTATATTAGATGCTCAAAGTACTTGTTAAAATAATTTAAGCAATTATGGGTTTAATCCAGGAAATTATTTCAAGAATTTAAGCATTCAGGCAACTTTTTGGTGAGCCATCCCAATCTGTTAAACTTCCAGTAGCAAAAAAAAAAAATTGGGGAAAATTATTTTATTTATAAATTTTTATAGTAATTAGTATTGTAATTTTTGTCCTGGGATTTTGCTAACCAAGGTTTTTGCGGGCTGGGGTTTCCAGCTTGTGTCTGTCATAGATTCTGAGAGAGGAGAGTGCATTTGTCATTCTTCTTCCCCTCTGAGGCTGAACTTAAAAGCCAAACCATAGTAGCTACCCACCCTGAAAGGTGGTTTCCAGCAAAAGAGTGTCCTGTGATCCATTCAGAATTTAGAAAACAGTTTACCACTTTTTCAGCTCACCTCTTTTTCTTTGAATGGGATTTGTTGATAGAGTTTGGTTAAAGCCTGTTCTAGAAGTGAGTTGTGAAGTGGTGCATTGTTTTGCCATGTCCTGCTGAGTTAGCTTCCTGCCTGTGATGGTGTCACCGAGGAGCACTGCAGCTCTGCCAGCAGAAATGCTGGATCGCTGCCGTTCAGAGGAAATCAGTCATTCAGGATCATCATTCTTTTCACTGCTTTGCATAAATATCAATTTTCAGCATCACCTTCTTTAACATCAAGGATTCACTCATCACAAACTTAGGGATGAGACCAGTCCCGAGTGCTGGGAATGGAATGATAGGAATACCGGGGACAGATGCAATTAAGTAGGAACAGGCAAAAATCTCAACTAGTGGGAAATGTGAGAAAACCAAAATAACTTCACTTCCATACACTGAGATCAAAAATAAAACTTGACAACTTTTATTTGTAGATCTGAATTTGGATGCTGGATCTGGTCATGATACGTGTGGAGAAACATCATCCGAAAGTTACAGCTCTCCTTCTAGTCCACGACATGATGGGCGGGAAAGCTTTGATAGTGAAGAAGAAAAAGACAGAGGTTGTATTTATGGAGAGTGTGCATAAATGCCTTTATTCCTGGACTAATCTCTTTATTGCATATATTTTAGTTCGTTTTTCAGTTTGATTAGGTACTTTGTTTTCTGAACTAGCCACAGAATATGTTTTTCTTTGTGGATTTCATGACTGGGCGTTTTGAGGGCTTGTAGCACTGTTTAAGTACCACTGAGTTTTAGGTTATGACATAAACATATGTCATAATTTTTTGGCCTCAGTGATACAGCTCTCTTGAGAAATTTCCACAGTACAATAATGTGGAAAACTTAGGCCTGACAGGGCCTGGGTTTATATGAAACTATGTGTGGCATGTCTGAGAGCTCCGTCTTTTTGTACTGACAATTTGCCACTCCTTCCAAATTTAAATAATCTGTGTTAATATCTTTCTAGACAGATGGAAATTCCTGATTCACTGTGTGTCCTACTCTTTGCATTTGCAGATATGCACGAGTCAAAGACATAGTAGCTAATTGGACAGGGAGATATAGGCAAGTCATGAAGATGGACCTAGATTAATTTGGATGAATGAAAAGAGTCTCAAAGTTGTCACAGTTTGGGAAGACATAACTATCATTCATGTCATCAAACTCAATAGGTTTTATATGGGTAAATGGGTCCAGGGCATGATTCTCTGTTACTTGAGGTTCATTCTTGTGACTGACAAATGCTTTTGTCCCCACAGATACAGACAGCAATTCTGAGGACTCTGGGAATCAAAATACAACCAGGTTTACAGGCTACAGTGCTGTCAGTTCATCAAATATGAACAAATCATCTGCTCAGATCTCTTCAGTAAATAATGAAAATGGGAGCCTTTCAGAAGATCCTTTGAATGCAAAGTTTCAGCATATTTCCTTCATGCCTGCCTTACACTGTGTGATGCACAGCGCTGCCCAAAAGCCTGAAGCAGTTGTCCCACCACCCATATCTGCAGATGGTAAAACCATGGGAATGCTGGTTACCACACCTGTCGCTGTCTCGCCGGTGAGAGAGGCTGCGAATTCCCCTCCTGCGGGAATGGGCCCAGTGACCTCTGGTGAACCTGAGAAACGCCTTGAGCTCATGGCTTCCCCTTTGCCAGTCCCATCCTCTTTCCTTCCACATTCTGTCCAGCCTGGTAGCCCTGCTTTGCATTTGGCAATACATAGGTTGAAAATCCCCTCTCCACAGGGATCATCAGAAAGTTGCACAGTTAATGGACCACAGCAGCCGACAGGAAGCTTAAGTATTGGATCACCAAATACTGCCTTTATCCCAGTCCACAATCCAGGTAGTTTCCCAGGATCCCCGGTTCCTACTACAGATCCCATCACAAAACCTGCATCCCAGGTGGTAGGACTGAATCAAATGGTGCCTCACATTGAGGGAAACCCAGGAGCAATCCCTCAGCCTACCAATCTCAAGGTAGTTCTTCCAGCAGCTGGTCTCTCCACAGCAGCACCGCCACCTCCACCAGCTTCGTACGCTTTGCCAGGCAGCCCTCACGCTACCAGTGTGTTGCCCAACCAGAATACAAACGTGCTGAGCACTGGAGCAACTTCCTCACCGCCTCAGTCCGCTGGCCTCGGTGTTGGTCAGGTCCAGTCCACTGTTCCTCCTGCAATCCCGACACACACGCCAGGCCCTGCCCCCAGCCCGAGCCCCGCTCTAACACACAGCACTGCACAGAGTGACAGCACATCCTACATAAACGCTGTTGGGAATAATAACACTAACGGGACAATGTTACCTCCGCAGCAGTTGGGATCTGGCCCTTGTGGTTCTTGTGGACGTAGGTGTAGCTGTGGGACCAATGGCAGCCTTCAGATTAATAGCTATTTTTATCATAACCCACTTCATGGACAAGTCTACAGAGTTCCATCTTTCTTCACTCTGCCATCACTTTGCAATGGCAGCTACCTCAATCAAGCACATCAAAGCAATGGAACACAACTTCCGTTCTTCCTGCCTCAGTCTCCGTATGCAAATGGGCTTATGCATGACCCAGTGATGGGAAGCCAAGCCAACTATGGTATGCAGCAGATGGCAGGATTTGGGAGGTTCTATCCTGTATATCCAGCACCTAACGTAGTTGCCAACACAAATGGGTCGGGACCCAAGAAGAATGGGAACGTTTCATGTTACAATTGTGGTGTAAGTGGACACTATGCGCAGGACTGTAAGCAGTCATCCATGGAGGCCAGTCAACAAGGTAATCATGATAACTCCCAGCGGACTTGCTTTTGAGTTTGGTAGTTTCTCTTTACCTTTCTGAATGTGCTGTTTCTGGTCTTGCAGAAAGGTGTGCGTGCGTGTGTATGTTTCGTGTAAATGGTTGTGCACTAGTGACCTGCTCTAAAACTGCAAAGTATCCTATCTCTGCCTGAAAATCTTGTAGAACAGTACGAGAGAACGGGGTTCACAGTGTGAAGCTGAAAATGGGTTCAGAGCTGGAAAGTAAAATGATACCAGTCCTAAATTGTCATTCTTTTTTCACTGGTTTGGTTTTGGCATTATGTTGAGACTTGCATGTTGTTTCAGTTTTCCCATTCAGTGGGGTGCTTTTTGAGAGAATTAATTGGCAAAAAGAAATCAGTTATTGTTTATGATATGACCTTGGATTCCTTAAACTTCTGAGAATTGAAAGAAAAACCAATAGACTGGCTATTTGATAATTAACATTTTCTAGGGCTTACCTTTGCAGAATCAGCCATCCTTCTGTGCCCCGTCATGCAATACCTTTAACTTTTGAGACAAGTTGCAGCAAAAAGGCAGAAACCAATTGGAGCTAAATATAAAAGGAATAGCTTCCATTTCTCTCTCCGTCCAGAAGAATGGGGAAAATGCAGGGTTTGCATCGAGCACGATCTATTTTTGATTCCTGCCCTTGTTCCCATTCTGGCTTTAGTAGTTTGATTGGACCGGAACAGGAAAGATGAACCTCGATGGGGACCATCTTTTCATTTTTCCAGTAGAGTTCAAGTCCTATATCTACACTCTATATCTTTTTTTTTAAACTTACAGTTCTAGCAAGAGGATGAAAGAAAATAGGATAAAGTCTGAGGACCTACTTTAAAAGGACTGGAGGATGATAGTGCCTTTTGAAGAGCATGTCCATTTTGATACCTTGTAGTGGTTTTGTAATCCATTTGAATTGTGAGCAGTGACTTAGTAGTTCTCTTTCCTGTTTTAGGCACTTACAGACTGAGATACGCACCTCCCCCTCCCCCTTCCAATGATACCTTGGATTCTGCAGACTGAAACAAGTAAACATTGCCTACTTAAAGTGAAGCTTGGGAAATTGGGGGAAGGTGTGTGTGGGAGGGGGAGGTTGGTCTTGTGTTTTGGGACATTCCCGGTTTTATATTCTTTTGGAATTTTTCATTGCTTTTGCACCTCTGTTCCGTACAAAAGAAGAAGGCTGAGTCCCTGGTCTCCTCCTGGTTCTACAAGAGGCTTGCGTAATGCATGTAATTCACACACACAGCCAAACAATCAGACAGAGCATTCGAACCATGCTTTTGCACTGAAGACTTGAGACATGTGCAATGTTTACTGCAGTTTTTAAAAAAAATTCCTCTGACCTCTGACATCACTGGTGGAGCAGTCATATGGTGAAAGAAGAAACTTGGTCATGTTCCCCACCACAATCTTCTTCCCTCCCTCCCTGTTCTCCTTATGCTGCTGTTTTCTTTACTTTCCCTGGTTGTCCACGTGGATTCGTTGGACTTGCATGAGTGTTTAGCAGTTCATACAGACCCTGCCCGTACTCTAAATTTAATGCTCATGAATTGAGGGGAGATGTTCAAACATCCTATTAGCAGAGTCCAAAGGAAAACACGACAGTGTATGTGTACTATACCTGATAATAATACAGATACGCAGCTCTTGAGAGGCCCAAACAAATGAAAATACATAGAGCAGGAAGGGGCTGAAACTGTGTGGACTGGAACAGACTTAGAAAAATGAACGAGCTTAAATTGACAGATTTTTCTTCCCTTGTAGCTTTTTAGCCTGTATGTTCAGCAACAAAGGTGAAAAAAATGGTATGAATGTTGTACTCAGTGTGTTTGCATTTGTAATGAAAGTTGACAGCATTTTTTCCTTTTTTAAAGCTATTCTACATCGTGTCAACACAGAATGAACATTACTTGATTGAATATTTTTTTCCTAAACTATTACAGTGTTGCATTGTACTTAGAATGTAAATGTTTTATTTCAAACTGAACAAAAGCTATGGTTTTCTACAGAATAGTCAGGTATTAGTATTAGAACCTGTCTACCAAATAGGAAAGTCACTATTTTATAACAATTTACCACTATGCGTAATTACGGTATAATGTGAAAGACTGAAATGGGTGTTAAGATGGTATTAAACATGTCAGTATCATGAGTAAGTAAGTTTAATGCTGCTGTATTTTTTATTTTATTTTTAAAAGCCAATATATGTACTAAATTGCTTCCAGGTAATATTTGATTTCCTAAAGTGCACTGAGGTTATCTGGAAGACGAGTGTGTTTTTTGACTGCTGCATTCAACACCGATGAACAACTACCACTGTATATCCATAAGGTTTGGCATTCCTCACAGTTCATGGCAGAAATGTTTTTTTCTTAAAATCAGACCCAGTGTCCAGTAGAGGGATGAAATAAAAATCAATCTTTGGTTCAGCTGTCTAATAAATTGCTAAACAAACAAAAAACTTGAAGAAAAAAAAAAAGCTTGATTACTACATTTCTTCATAGATAGCATTTATATTTATAGCACCAGTGTACATTTTGAAACTTTTTTCTTGGAGGGGGGGGAAGGGGAGGGAGGTAGATGAAAGCTTTAATTTAAAAAAAAAAAAAAAAGTTTAAGTAGTAAATGAAAATTATTTTGATTAAAATTTTTATTTGATCTGGGTATTTTTGGACCACTTGAAATGACTGAACTGCGTTTGAGTTGAAGTGAGGGTGTTAAACCACCAATGGACTTGTATTGTGAATTACCTGCCAGTTGTACTTTATGGAACTTATTTTATGATTTAAAATACTGTACTGTAAATAGGAGGTATGTTACCTTCTCTTTATTTGTATGTTTACCATATACTTTGATATTTGAAATGTACTGGAAAGGTCACTTATATTTCTAGAAGAGATTGGATTTTATGCAACCTTTTTCCTTGAATTAACAGCAATAAAAAAAAAGAAAAAAAGTACCTGTGTGCATGTACTGTCCTTTATCACTGAGAATGATGAATCACTGCTGCTAGGTATAGGGATGGGATGATGGAGAGTTTTGGCAAGCTACCATTTTGGTTGGAATTTGTCACTTTCGAGACAAAGCCAAGAGTATTTGACTTAAACTGAGGTCAGTCTTGTGTCTGAAGTCAAGATACTGTATCTCAATTTAAACTTCATTAAGATATAGGAGATCTCCTGGTAGAAACAGGTTGCCCTTGTGTGATAGGCCCAGGACTTGGACCTTTCAGAACAGGTAAGCCTATCTTAACCTGATGGCTCCTAGATTTGGGCTAAAATCCAGGTTAAACATGCTTTTTTTGTTTTACTGCATGCAAATAATGTGTGCCCTAGTCCTGTAGTGACCAGAAAACGAGATCTTCTATTTCTAAAATAAAGGGCACCAGGAGTTGCTGGGAGTAGGAAAGAAGCTTAGAAAAATTTGCCTGATCAGGGCAGTGGAAGGGTCTGCTAGGAATGCGGTGTCTGGATGTGCTTGGGTTGTTCTTAGGAAGAGAAGGGTACTGAGGACTCTGATCTCACTCTGCTGTAAGGAGTACTTCTAATTCCTACTACTTGGCTGCAGTTTATCTATGGAGCCAAGGGCCACAGACTACCTTGGATTTTTATCCCAGGTTTTTTTATCCCCTTGGATTTTTTTATCCCAGAACAACCTACTTCTGGAGAAACCAGTTCAGGTGATGAGGAGGCTGAAAGTTGCCCATGAACCCAACCTTTGCTGGAAGGGCTCAGTCATGGTGGGGTATTGAGCCCAGGAGTCACACAGACACCATCACACAGTTTCCATTACTGCCATTAAGTGGTCCGTGTCCCTTCCCTGGACTCCAAGGAGTGCAAATACCTGTCCAAGGAGTTTGTAAATGGTGATAACACTCTGAAAATGCCATCTGCTACTTAGAGTGCCATCTTGAGTTGCTGGTATACTCATTTGCCTCTGTGCTGCAAGCAGCCCTGACTTTGACAGATCCTGGCTGGACTCAATTCAGAAGTGTAAAAATACATACCCTGTGGCACAGCAAACAGCAGAAACACCTCATACTTCTGGTGCTTGATTTGCTGGAGAGCTGACAGCGCTTGTACCTGGCAGTCCTCTCTTCTCTGGCTGCACCACTGCTGTCTGTGCAATCAGGTTTCACTCCAGCTGCAGCTCCAGAGATTCTCCCTCCTGCAGAGTGGCTTGGAAGCTGCTGAATGCCCAAAAGATAAATGAGAAAATCCCACTACTTGGTTGGCCTGAGCAGCTGTCCAGGCTGTCCAGGAGTGACTCCTGAGTACTGCGCTGCTCCTGGTTTGCAGTGCTGCTCTGAATTGGAACCATTTGGTTCCTAAAGCTGGAAGAAAAAATGAATAATGAGGCAGGCCTGGGGAGGATTGGAAGGAGGGAGCACAAGGGAGTGTGATGATGCACGCCGCTTGCTGAGGCTGAACAGATGGCCTCGTTTTCCCAGCTGAGTGACCTTAAGATGGCAGGGATGGCCTGGTGCCTAGGTCTTGGCTTAGCTGATACTACTGGAGAGGTGAAGGAACAGAGCATCTCTATGTTCTGCCAAGGCAGAGGGGGAAGTAAAAATGTGGGGAAGGGTACATTGAGAACTGCAGAACTTGACAAGTACCAAGCTACTTCAGTTTTGGAGAGATGGAAGTACTATCGTAGTTTGTTTCAGCTTTGCTCATGGCGTGAGCCTCTGCAGGTGTGCTGGCCTGGGCCCCCTGAGGCTGCTCTCCTGAAATTAAGTTTGCCTAAATTCTGCACACAGGAAAAACAGAGCTTCCTGCTCAGGGCTGGTAACTGCAGCTGCAGGAGTCAGGCACAATATATATAATGGCCACATGGACTGCCCTTGTGCTTGGGGGAAAGAAGAGGGGTCCTAAAGGCACAGTCATGAGTTTACACTATAGCTCAAGTGCTGTCTCAGTTTTGTGGAACTAACCTATAGCCCTGTGCTCCTTGCATGAGGGAGGAAGGAAAAGCACACCTCGGAGCATTATGCTGGGAGAGCACATTGCCTCTCTGCCCCGGCCGCATTCCTCGACCACTGATCGGAGTAGAGAAGCAAGGTTCTCATTTTGGACCAGCTTTTGAGCTGACAGCAGCAGACAGAGCCAAATTAAACTGTACGTGTGGTAGATTAGAGATCAAAATGTATGAACACCTGTATTTGGTCCGGCTGAAAGGCCACCTATGCCTGCAGCCTCTCACCAGCACTGATCAGTAGCAGATATTTCAGAAGAAAGTACTTCTAATAGAAAGAAGAGAAAGACAAGTGGTAATTATTGCAAACGTTGCCCAGCAAAATAATATGTGTCAGCTTCATCCTCACAATAGGTGGCAGCATAACTCCACCAGTGGAATATATGGGAACTTTTGAAGTACCACTTAAAATCACAGAAATCAGAATTTTCTGAGTTGGAAGAGCCCCACAAGGATCATTGTGTCCAGCTCTTAAATAATCAAAACCCATGACCTTGATGTTATTGGCACCATGCTTTAACAACTGAGGTAATCTGAGATGATTCAGTTTAACTTGGCTTCAGCATCTTCATGCCATCTAAGTAAGCTTTGACTTGTGATTCTGTAATGCTCGTTTCTGCTGAGTTTTCTCAGGCTTATGTATTTCCTCACATGATGAGCATACTACTTGTTACCTCTCAAAAAAATAAGAATGGTAACTGTGTGGCCAGCAGATTGAGGGAGGTGATTCTCCCCCTCTACTCCTCCATGGTGAGATCCCAGCTGGAGTAGTGTCCAGCTCGGGGACAGCTCCCTAACTTAAAAAGGATGTGGACCTTGAGTCCAGAGAAGGGCCATGAAAGATGATCAGAGGGCTGGAGCGCCTCTGAAAGGCTGGAAAAGCTGAGGGTGTTCAGCCTGGAGAAAAGAAGACTCTGAGGAGACCTCATTATAGCCTCCAATACACTTCAGGGGTGGTTGAAGGTGGTTTTAAACTAAAAGGAGGATGGTTTAGATTCGATACTAGGAAGAAATTCTTTACTCTGTGGGTGGTAAAACACTGGCATGGGAGGATGCCCAGAGAGGAGGTAGGTGCCCCATCCCAGAAAACATTCAGAGCCAAGTTGGGTAGGGCTCTGAGCAGCCTGATCTAGTGGAAGGTGTCCCTACTCATTGCAGGGAGGTTGGAATAGATGACCTTTAAAGGTCCCTGCCAACCCAAACCAGAGCTAGAATAGCCCAGGTGTCATAACGAATATTGAAGACACAGAGAACTGCAGCTGTGGATGTGGAAGCTGTGTCTTAAGAACTATTGAGGATTAAAAAGGTTCTAGACACTTGCATTCATACAATGAGAATTGCTTTCTGAGCACTGTGAAGGCTTTTTTTTTTTTTTTCCTGGGAGTAATTCCTGAGGCAGTCTGGTTATCTTTGAGGGTAATGTCTTACCTCTCTCTACTTTGCCTGAAGGTCCACAGATCAGACATTTATCTGGAATATCTCATGCTCGGAAACATTTTGCCCAAGAGACAGAACATAATAAAACTATTATTTTTAATATTGATATGTGTTCCCTGACTGGTGTACAGGGTCACTGTTACATGAATGAGTCATTAGCACAAGGTACAAAAGCAGAGGCTGAAAAAAGTGCTGAACTTGGAAAAGGAAAGCTGTGTCTTAACCACTTGTGCATTCATCTTAGAACTTTCCTCTGATCTAAAATGTCCATTTTTTACTGACTTTTAAAGTATGCTTTTTTCCTGAGGCAGAGGATGTTGAAGATGGATACAAAGATAAGAATTAACTCCTACCAATGCTCATTGGTGTGACTATAGAAAGATGGGGATTGTTGCATTAAAAACTTACTTGCCACTTAGCTTTGGTGTTAAAATACTGCTTAGGAACTTCTTTAAAAAAATATGTAATAAAATATAATTTATATAATCAAACATTACATTAAAATAGTCTTTTACATAATTTGTAGTTTGATGCCATTTCAACATCAGATTTTTTTCTTGTTTTAGCCAAAACTAAGATTTGAAACTGATGGCATGACTAGGCTGAATAAATGTAATGTATAAAAGTAATTGTGTTGCTATCAGAATGCTCCTTTCCTTTCTTTAAAATGTTTTTTACAGGATATGTACATGCCTCAGCAAAAGAGCAGACAGCTTAGCAGTCTCAAGATTTCTGCATGAAAGCATCATGGGACTTATTTTAATTGCTCCTTTAAGACCAGATTGGCTCTGAGGTACATCTTGCCAAGGCCTCCTGGGTATTTCAAACCAGGCATGTAAATTCTGGCCTCTGTCAGTGTACAAAATAAAGATCACAGATGAAAAGAGCAGTAATATGAGGAGAGGAGAGCAGGGGAAAGCAACAGCAGCACCAAAAAATAGGAACAGGCATTGGGGAGAGACAATTTCCACACATCACTTGATTTCTTACCACAGCTCAGATCAATTTCATAGCACAGAACTTCAAAGAGAAACTGCATCAATTCGGTACAAAACCAGCTGAATTCTGCATGTCACCACAGTGCAGTTGGCCAGATCAGACACATGACAGAGGAGATGAGCCCTTCCAGCAATCTGCACAGGGCTGAGTTATGTGGACATGGGACAGACTAGAACAATACATTCAAAACCTTATAATGTGTTCATAATTGTTATGGCTACACAAAGCTAGCTAAGACACTCTTCTGAGTGTTGTCTCCCTTTGATTTTTTTTTTTACATGTCTCATTTATGTGTTTGCTGGGGTTTTTTTTCATCTCACTTTTGCCATGGTTAGCCTTTCTGAGTCTCTTTCCCATGTGTGCTAAAGCCATGCACATGATGAAGGTGACAGAGACTGTAATGTTATGGTTCATGGCTTAAACATTGTTATGAAGGATGTGGAGGGCCATTTGAAATGCTTTAATCTGTGGCAGGGAAACACCCAAATGACAGTACAACTTGCTAATTCAAAATAAAATAACCAGTGCAAGAGGATAGCTATCAGAGTTTGAGCCTGTGCCAGTGCCTGCCATTGCAAAGGCAGCTAAATGGGAGCTGGGATTTTGCACTGCACACTGAAAACACATTTTTCTTCCTTTCTGAGGAAGGATGTCTCATTTCTAGCATGTTCTTAGTTGGAGGAGGCAAAGAACAGGATGTTAATTCAGAGTTAGACAGGAAAGCAAATGTGCTTGGATACTCTACAACTAAAGCTTGATTCCCAAAGGCTGTCATGCCTCCAGCACCACTGGGGAGAGCGGCTGCCCTGAGGTGACAAAGCTGTAACTTTATCCAAGCCAGAGATGTCTAGCCAAGCTGCTGGAGACTAACAACAGCATTTTCCTAAGTTTTGTTCTTGACTGTGGAAGGGAATGTGATAATGCTTTTATTGCCATCTATTGCCAGCAGGTTCCTAATGCTGATGCCTGCATGGGACAGCTGGTGGGAAGGTGCTGTGCTGCACTGCCCAGTGCAGACCTGGCAGGAGCAGGGCACTCATGCCCTGACCAGCACTCTGCCTTTGGGCTCAGGATGCAGGGACAGCTGCCCAAATCCTGGCACGGAAACTTGAGAAAGGAGAATGCTGATGTTCCATTTCTGAGGCTTTTTCAGGCACCTGTGTGAGCCATGCTTTCATTTGCACCAACAGCCCCATCAGCAAAGACAACAGCAGCAGGAGGTGTTGAGTTCGCTTCAGCAGGGACCATCCTGTGGCTTGCAGGTTACTTCTCAACCTGCATTCAGCTGGTGATCTGCCCTCACTTTCCTGCTCTTTCCAGAGCACCTGGAAAGACCCCCTTGGGCAGGGGAATGCCACCTCCTGGCCAGTGGCAGGTGACATGCACAGGACTTTAGAGCAGGTTTTGACTTGCACGTGGGTGGGGGTGAGCATCCTACTGGCAGAGGAGTGGGTGCTGTGATCAGGAGCCATGGGGGGACCACGACTGCTTGCTGGTGGTCCGTGCTACAGAAGCTTCATTTACAAACTTCAATTGTTTCTGGTTTTGGATCTATTTTAAAAGCACCTAGCCAGTGGTCTTCTTGCAAGCAAGTAGAGCCTGGGTTGGGATGCAGTAGGTCAAGTCAGCCTGACATTTCCAATGGTGTGTATAGGCAGAGTGTGGGCTCCCACAAAGTTTAACCATTTATTTGGGCTCTTACTTTCTTAATTTCCCAAAAATGCCTTCTTGATTAATGCCCTAAAGTTTCATCTTTCAGTGCACATCTTTAACCAGTTTTAGACAACTTCCATATTCAAAAGACTTTATGCTTCAGGCTTTCTCAGTCAGAGGGAAGGCGATGGGAGCCTCTCCCCTCCCCACTGGGTGTTGTCACTCACCCTGTATTTTTCAGCCTTTTTTTTGTTTGGAAATGTATCTAGTTTCCTTCTGAACTCTTTAAAGCTCCTTACTTCAATGACAGACATGTGTAACACATTCCATATGCTCTCTTCCCTTTGGTCCGTGAGCTCTCCCCGTCTGTCTCTGATGGAGGGACATGCCAGGCTCCTCCTGTTGCCACTTAAAAGCTGGGAAGCTCCCTTGGTTCTTTAATAAAATTAAACAAAATTAATTTTGCTTCAAACGCTTGCTCTCTCAAGCCGCACGCAGCCTCGCTTTGCTCTGCTTAGGTGTTTGCATATTGTGCTGTATTGTTCCATCCATGCCAGGATATTATTTTTACAGCTGGCCATGCCTTTGATAGAGGGAAACGTGAGAGTTTAAAGGCAGCAGAGGGAGGGAGGGAGGGAGGGAGGGATGGCGGGGAGCCACCGCAGCTGCCTGCGCCGTCCCCGAGTGGGAGCTGCGCTGCACCGACTGCTGTGCAGAGCAGAGCACCAGCGGGGTGGCTGCTCGGCAAAGCACCAGGGGAAAACAAGCCAAAGCTGATGCAAGATGAACAGCTCGGTCTTGGGGGCACTAATGGGCCTTAATGAGCCTGCCCAGCCTCCCCTGGGCCCAGCAGCCCCAGTTTAGCTCAGCCAGGGGCTTTGGTGCTGCTTGGTTGGTGCTGTCCGTGTGCCTCATCCCGGCTAAGCGCTGGCCAGGTCTTCCCAGGTGGCTCTCAGGTCCATGTTTTGGGTGCTTCCCTCTCCCGCTGCTCCTGCCTAGACCCCAGGGTGGTCCTTGGTCCTTGGGCCTGCCCCATTGCTGCTCTTGGGGCTGTTGATGGACCTGTGTCCAGCTGCTGGCTCTTCTGGGGGGCTGTGGGAAGGCTGGGGTCCCTCTTCCTCACGGGGCAGCCTCACTGTCCTGCATCTTCCTGGCAAGTATCTCTTCATCTCGGGTGAGGTCCCTTCTGCAAGGTGCAGTGCCAAAACCCCTCCCAGGTAAGTCATGGCTTCCTTCTTACAGGTTCTGTACCAGCTGTGGCCTGAAAAACAGAGGGTGGCAAGTAAAGATGGAGGTCACCCAGATTGCAGAGGGCAGAACACAGATGGGGAGAGAGAAGAGAAGATGGAAAGACTTGGACTGAAATGTAGCTGATAAAGTCACTCAGTATTGTTTATTTAAGGCTGGTTTAGGTTCAAATTCAGTCCCAGGTACTCTGGAACTGATTTTGGTCACAGAACAAATGGAGAGCCAAAGGAACCTGGTGCTGGTTGAGCTGGCTGGGGCCCTCCAGCGAAGCAAACAGAGCTTTGTAGCCACACTCCCACACGAGTGTGTTTGCAGCAGTGAGGAAGCCATTGAACTGTGTGGTTATGGATTTCACTGCTCACTTGAGACCTATTAAAATAAGGTATTACATCGTGTGCCTGAGACAGCAGGGCAGGTGAAAGAGGGCAGATTTGGCATCAGACTGCAGTTGCCTTATCAAAGAAAGCAAAATAGATTTTTCTAATTTACAAATACGGTAGTCTCAGCTAAAAACTCACTTTTCTGTGCTTGTTAGCACTTGGTGTCTAAAATGTCACTTTTCCCTCTTTGAGAAAAGGAGCAGCAATAATCCTGTGGTGCTGCCTTACAAATGTGAATGCAAATGCATTGAGTGGTGGTTTGTTTATTTCCAGAGAGGTTCTAATCCTACAGGCTCCTTGTTGCCAGTCTAGGGCTTTGCCTGCCCTTTGTTTCATCTGGGGAGAGCAGAGTTGTTCTGGCTGGGCTCTCACCAGTGGGGTGTGCAATAGCACCTGTCAGGAACAACCTGGGCTCAGCTGGGCACACTTAGCTAAATGACAAAAGGTCATTTCCCCCTTCATCTCCACTTCCATTGTGCTGCCTCTGTTGGGTCTCATCTAATTTTTTGGCCACAAGCCATACTGTGCTACCACTTCCCATGTTCTTGCTTCACTTCTCTCACAGTGAGGCAATGGGATCAGCCACAAAATCCCTGCTTCCAGGCCTGCTGCTGGGTGAGTTGGACAATACTTTCTCTTCCCTGCTTATGCCATTTTCCTGTGGTTTCCCTCCATTTCATCTCCTTGTGAGTCTCATATGCTGCTGTTTGTCTGCCTCGTTATGTCCACAATGACCTTGCTCCATCCTTCTGTTCTGGGTTTCACTGGCTGTAAGTTATTTCACTTTTAATTAGTTTATGTATTTTTGTTCTGTGTTGTTTATTGTAGCATCATGTTCTGTTTGGATAATGTCATGTTTTGGCTCAAAGGGCTTTAAAAGCTCAGAAAATGTAGTTGGAGACAAACTCTCTCTCCAGATGCAGTTTCAAGCAGATTGCCCTTGTCTTCATACCCATGGGGAGCATCAGCTGCAGTGGGGAGACAAGGCCTGCCTGTGTCCAGGACATGGGGCACTGGACTGGAGCATCTCTGTGGTTTCTGTCCCTTGTGGAATTGAAGTGGAGACTCAGGCAAGGTGGTCACTTCAGTGGTCACTGGAGCTAAGTGGGTGGCAGGAGAGTGGCTGAGCTCTAGACTGGCGTGGCACGTGGTGGAAGTGCACGTGTGTGTTCTGGGTCCTTCTGCTACCCAAGGGCCAAAGCAGGGCTAGACTTGGCTGCCCAGGAGAAGCATGTGGAAGGCTTGGACATGAGCACTGGTGGAGAGCTCACCCAGCACAGCAGGTGAACCTCAGTGGCTCAGCAGTACTCTTGTCCTGCTTCCTCTGCCTGGAAACTGCTTCTTGTCCTCCCTGAAGTGCTTGGGGCACCTGTTTGGGCCAAAGGGCCTCTGAAGCCACCACCAGCATTAGGGGTTGATGCTGTCCTTCCCTGCCAGGCTTATCTCTTTTTTCCATTTTAAACAAAACTACACCTTGTGGTTTGAAGGTAGGCTGAGAGTGCTTCTCCTTCCCTCTAAAATTGTACATCTTCATGCTGAAGTGACAGCTGAAAAGGGAACAGCAGCAAAAAGCTTCCAGATTACATTAGTACACAGACAAATTACAAGCCAAGCAACTTTCACTCCTTCCCTGTCTCTGCCTTCAAGGCTTTTGTTTGTGTTTCTCGATGGTTCTTGTTCCCTTCCAACTCATAATATTCTGTGATTCTGCATCTCCAGCAGCTCCCAGTGAATGCTGGTGAGGTGGGAATATTTCTTCATCTCCTGCCCCAACCCAGCTAGGGCTGCCAGGTCTTAGAGGTCCCACAGACTGTGCTCCAGCTGGTGGCCTGTCATTCCCACTGCTGATACAAATGTCCTCTTTAAGCAGGCAAAGCAAGATCTACGGGACACGCCCCTTTGATACTTATCATTGCAATTCTTTGATAAGCTGCTGTCTCCTCCTGTCCTACTTAATGCTCTTTTTTGGCATAGATAGGGGGCTGGATTAAAGTAGTCCAGGTATAGACATCCAGCACCATTTGAGGAACCTTGGGTGCATCCCAGCAGGCTTTCAGCTGCCTCTCCAGGCATGTGGATGTCTCCTGTATGTCCTGAACCTTATTTTCTCTCTCTGCACTGCTGCCACAAGTAGCTGTGGGCAGCTCTGGTGGCAGTGAGAGACCCAGGGGCAGGCAGCTGAAGAAGGCCCTTGCTGCACGCCCTTTACCAATGGGCAAAATGATAAACTATCCACTGATTACCAATTTCATCTATTTTTATCAAATTTTCCCTCAAATGGAATTGCATCCAAATGGAGGCACCCCTGCTGGAGTCTGATAGCCAAGCTTGACATCACTGCTTCTGATGGGGCTCCTCTCTGCCTCCGGTGCTGTGCACTCCCCTTCTCTTTCTAGCGCTTTTTCCTTTGCTCTAAACATGTCCCTGGAGAAAGGGTGAATGCAGCCATTTGCATCATTCCCTGTCCTGATCAGAGGGAAAGCTGTCCTATTCTCCAAGTGTCCAGCTGTTTGTGGCATGGGGGCTTTTTACTTTCTCTTTCTGAGTTTACAGACCATGACTCAAGGAGGTAGCTGCACTCTGTGGACAGGTCTTAAGATTCAAGTTATGTGAGCACTGAAGAGTTCTCTCTATAATTACTTCCATGGCTCCATGGGACACAGAGATGCTTTTGTCCCCCATAGCACTGATTGTAAACAGCAGTGTGAAGCTGAAAGCATAAATCCTCTCGTCTCCAACAGGCATTTGCTCTGGGAGAAATGTGTCCAGCTGGTGTCAGGAGCCCAGGGTTACATCCCTGCTCCTGAATCTGGCCTGTTTGATGGCTGTGGGATGGGGCTCACAACAGAGCTCATCTGCACGCAGCTGATCCCTCTGCCCCAAGGTGGATGAGAAAGATTCATGGGGGATGTGATGGTGGGCCACAGTGATCATGAAATGGTTGACTTTGTTTCTCAGTGTAATGAGAAAACAGGAGAACAGAGTTGCTACCCTGGACTTCAGGAGAGCTAACTTTAAACTACTTGGGAGCTATTTAGCAGGGTACTCTGGGAATCTGCTTCTGAGGGCCTCGGAGTTCACAAGTGCAGGTCAATTTTTAAGAATCACTTTTCAGACACACAGGATCAGGGAATTCCACTGTACATCACCACTGCAGAGAGTGGAGGGTGTAAGTGGGGATGGAGGGCCACCTGTGCTGAAACTTGCAGGTATTTTGCCACTGTGTGCTGTTCTTGTTCATCTTGGTGAGGTTTCTGCTCAGAAACCTGTGTAACAGATCAGGTGCCCTTGTCCCTTAAACTTAGTCTCCTCTTGCCCTCTCTGAAACTTGAATAAATAAAAGCTCCTTTAAGAGTCAAAATAAAAAATGAGAAAATACCTGTTTTGTATGCAAAACTGATGGCTCTCTCTTACCAAAAATTGGTGGTGGCTTCTGCAAAGGCTTCCAAAGTCTTTTCCCAAGAGGTGCTGCCTTGTGCCTATAGGACTTACAGGCAGCTTTGCCACGTCTGAGGTGCAGCCTTGGTTGTGCAGGCTCAGCTGGCCAGAAACAGAGAGCAGAGTTAGCCCTGACTTCCTGGATGGGGAAATGAGTACAACAGCAATTGGCTTTATTCCCTACTGCCTCCAGCCTGCCTTGCAGAGGGGTTTTAATGCTCTTTCTCATGGCAATTGCTCCTGCAAACCCCGAATTGGTGATTTTGTGAGTGGGAGCCTCAGCATTCATTTGCTTCCCACTCAGGGTCCCTTTGCCAGTGTAACCTCCACTGCCAGTGTTGCTTCCTTGGCTGTGTGTGGCCCTTTTGCCGAGTCCCGACATTTTTTATTTTTGGTTAACATCAGAATGGAGCTGCAGAATAATTGCTCTTTCATTCTGCTCTTAAATAGGCCACGCTGCTCATCTGCATAAATGTTCTCTTCACGCATGCTGCCATTCTGCCTCGCAGGCCTCTTGGAGGGGAAAAAAACCCAAACCACTTTATTTTTCGAAAAGATACCTTTTCTTCCTCATGAATTGCCCCTGCTCTGTATGATAGCCAGCAATTGGCCCCGAAGGATGAATAATAAGCTGTTTTGCCAAGGTGCGATTCAGCCGTAAGGCATCCCATATATCCTAGGCTGTCCTGTGAGACCTTTCAAGCAGGGGATTGAAGCTGGGGCAAGGCCACCTCGGCAGATCCACCCCACTCAAGCACTCAGCCTTAAAGCCAAAGCCAGGTTTTAGCCACTGGTGTGCAAATCCCAGGAGGACGGGTGGACGAGCCGCAGATGCGAGTCAGTCTTCTCCAGGATGAAAGCTTTTGCTGTCAAGCTGTTCAAAGGGAAACATCCTGCGGCTGAAAACTGCTGGTGAGCACTGGCTCCTGCTCCAGAGGCTGGCCACGTGCCTCGGCTTGCCTCAGACCTGCAGGGAGCGAGGGATGGACGGATGGAGGCAGAGAGTCCCGGGGCAAGGGTACAGAGGAGCAAGCCAGGCTTTGCAAAGCTGGCTGCAGAGCCCCTGCCCTGCTCGCCCCTGCCTCCCTGCCCAGAGGCAAATGCCCTGCCTCAAATGCTTGGCCAAGGAACGCACAAAGCTCTGGCTCTGCCGCGAAGCACAGCACCGAAGGGTTTGCCCTCCTTGCTGAAGAACTTGCCGGCAGAGATCATGCAGCTGATGATGTCTGATAGCGCTTATGCGACCTGATTACTTATCAGAACAAAAGCCAGCTCAGCCTTCGGTCCCGGTCAGCTTTTACTGCAATGTTTTCCCAGTGCACGGAGGCCACCCTGAAGGGAACGAGCAAAGGAAAAGGACCGCGCACCCTGCCGGGCTGAGGCCCGTGTCACTCTCGCAGAGCCAAGCTGGAGTTTGCTACCAAAGGAAAAAAAAAAAANAGAAAGAAAAAAAAAAAGAAAAAAAAGAGGTGTAAGTCAGACCATGGCGGGGAAATGAACCACGTGGAAGAGAGGATGCTTGTGGGAGCAGCGCCGTGCCCGGAGGGGCGAGGAAAGCGGGATGCGAGAAGCTGCCGGGCTGGCCTGGCGTGACTCCGCGGATCTGGAGCAAAGAGGAGTGGCACCAAAGCGGAGCGGCCCCAGATCGCTGCCGCAGGCTGTGCTAGGCTTTGCAGGCACGGAGGGAAGGACAAGCACAGGTCTTGCGTTTTAAAATGGTGAAGAGGAACGTAGGGGCTTAAGAGATATCATGAGACTCCCGTGCAAGGCTTACAACCTCTTCCATCGCCCACAGCTCACTGTAAGCTTCTGTTTCAGACTGCCCTAGCTCTGCTAGAGTGGTAATTAGGCCGAATTTTGTCCTACTTCTCTCAATAAAATGTTGTTCTGGAGCCTCCCTGCTCTGGCAATTTAGAAACCAGCTGAGAAGGAAGCAGCCACATGGGGTCAAGCTGGAGGATCTTTCTGAGTGTCATTTGCCCAGCAATAGTCAGTAGGGTATTTTAGCTGGAAAAGCAAGACCTCTTAAGTTTAGAGAACCTAGATTATATCCAAACCAATCTTCAGCCTCTCTGGAAGAAAACACGAACCATTTGGGAGGCCACATCTAACTGTGCTGTGTCCAGTTGTAGGGTCCTTGGTACCAGAGCAGGTCCAACAGAAGGATGTGGCGTACAAGGCGAGGACAAGAGGGCTGGGTTTGTCCAGCCTGAAGGAGAGAAGGCTGAAAGGAGACCTCAGTGCTGTCTGGCACTACCTTGCAGGAAATACAGAGCCAGACTCACCTTGGAAGTGGGCAGTGAAAGGATGAGAGGCACCAAACAGGAGTTATGTACAAGGAAATCCCAATTAAACATTAGCAAAAAATTTTCACAGGGTTGGTGGTCAAACTGTCTCCTGCAGGGATGTGCAAAGCTCTCCCAACAAAGGCTTACTCTGACTTTAAAGGTGGCTGTGCTTTGGGTAGGGACAGTCCCTTCTGACCTTATTTATTGTGTGATTCTGTGTATTGTTTATAGGTATACCTGATTCTTTTGTTTCATTTATATGTATACCTGTAGCCCAGGCAACTGTAAGTGTAATCACTCTTGTCCAACACCTCTTGCAATAAGACCCCATTTTCACTTCCTTGTGGTACTACCAGATACCATCCATTTCTGCTGAATTGCCAGTGAAGCTCTTTGTGCAGCATCTTTTCTTTCAGTATGTTAATCTTTTTCCCTTTGCTGTTCCAATTTCCATGCTGCATTTCAAAGAACGAGATTCCTGACAAAGCCATGACCAAAAGCCAGGTGGTGGCTTGGGAGCCAGGCAGCACCTCCAGCAGATGTGGTTACCAGGGTTGATGCTCTGGCTGTGCGGATGATCAAGGTTCACACTTGAGCTCAGCTCCTGGGTCTCCTTTCTGTGGTGGTCCTTTTTCCCAGACAGTGACACAGACAGCCACGTGTGGGTGTCTCTGAGTACAGCTGGGGTTGGTGGGAGCCCTGCTCTCACATCTCCAAAGCATGGCCCCAGCCCCCAGGGGCTTGGTGCCCACAGGGTGCCTGTGGCTCCTGCAGTGGCTCTGTATCCACACCCTGGGGACAGAGTCTGACCTCTTGGTGTCAAGGCAAATCAGATAATTACAAACCAAGGCATGGCAGCAGGTCCAAAAGGAAGTAGGTCCTTCCCCTCTGCCACCCACAGGAGGCCAATTGCTCTGGATTCATTGTTCTTTCAAGCCAACAGCACCATGCTTGGTTAGAATGGCTGTGACCCCCACACCACCCTCTGTGGTGCTCTAAACATATCAGGTGAAAAACATATCTCAAATGAAGCTGCTGGGGCTCTGGGCCATGAGCAAGCCCTTCAGCATTTCTGTCCTATTGCTCTTTTTGCAGTCTGTCCTTTAATGCAGAAAGTGGCACATAAAATGGACAGTCATACTCGGAGGACCAACATTCTCACTTGTGAACCCTACGTGAACCCAGGGAAAAAATCAATAAGGGGTTTTAAAAGACCAGCAAAATAGCATTTAATCTCCTCTGTGTCAGCAGATCTGCAGAGCAGGTTTAGGGTTGTTTTGCATCTGGGACTGAAAAAAAAAAAGCCATGTAGGATTGCCTGCAGGTAATTAGGTTTTGTTTTAAAACTTTAAACAAACATGAAAATCTTAGCATAAGCTTCTCAAAGATTAAGCACTCATGAACTTGGGAAGAAAGAGCACAAGGCTGGGATTCAGGAGATTTAGGATTGCTGTCTTCTCTGCCACTGTGCAACTTGGAGTGTGACTGTGTCCTGCTTCACTCAAGCCAGATCTTCCACTGAAATCAGAAGGCATAAGTTAGCCTGGGAGCTGAGGACTTAGACACCATCAGGAGACATTTGCTGGGGTTTGTCTCCTTCACTGCTGCCTGTGAGGCACTGCAAGAGCTCTGGGATGAGGACTGGTCCCTACATGTTTGTAAAATGATGAGCTCTGATCTTTATTGCTCTTCTCTGAGGGTCCATATAAGGAGTTGTGTTGCCACATGCTGGTGGCGCCCACACTTTGTCTGTGTCTGGAGATACTGATCGCAGCTTGAGGTCTGTGGCTGTAAAGAGAGACAGCAACATTAGTGACCCAGGGTGGGCTCTGGTGATGGGCAGTCAAGGGCTCCAACAAAGCTGAAATGCCTTGTCAGGCTCTGTGACTGGTGCCAGAGTCCTGAGCTGCTGGGAGCCTCTGGCAGCAGGGTACACACAGCCCCACTCCGTGCACGGCTCTTCATCCTTGTGTGCGCATCCAAGCATGTGTGGGAGAAGGTACATATATTAGGTGTTTCCTCCCTTTTTTTTCTTTTTTCTTTTTTTTTTTTTCCCCAAAAAAGAATAATTTTGAGTTTGATGAGAGTAAAAAACCCTCGTATTATCACAGTGCACATTCCCTCTCCCAGGGGAGGCTTCAGCAGAGCTGGCACTCGCTCTGCTGGGTG
The DNA here is from genome assembly GCA_013400635.1 of Hypocryptadius cinnamomeus. Taxonomy (NCBI): domain Eukaryota; kingdom Metazoa; phylum Chordata; class Aves; order Passeriformes; family Zosteropidae; genus Hypocryptadius; species Hypocryptadius cinnamomeus. The sequence goes on along the minus strand of VYZP01035403.1, from coordinate 37,850 downwards.
AGCACCAGTGACCCCACGTGCTCATGGACAATGGCACCTGACTCTTCCTCCTCTGGGTGGAGCAAAACCTCTTGCGTGGAGACACCTCTGCTGACCCCGGGTACAAAGGTTGGCCAGTGCTTGCGTGCTTGCCCTGCTCCAGCAGGAGCAGGCTTTCTCCTCCTCTTTTCATGTGACATAAATGGGAATGACCCAGGGTTTATGAATCCCAGATGGAAAACATCAGGAGTGGAAAGCAGAGCTGGTCCAGAAGCCATTTGCAAGACTCACTTTGGGCAAGGGACATGTGGCCATTTGGTACTTTGGGACAAGGGCTGGTAGTTTTTTCTGTGAGTAAAACAGTGTCCACCCATGCAGTTCAAACCAAAGTCATTGTCACGAACCTGCTTCAGCTTCTGAGCTCAATTCCCTCACAGTCTGTGGGAAAAAGAGGATTGTTCCCTGTGTGCCCAAACAAGCAGGCAGTGTTTGATGTGTCTCTGCACAGAGTGGGGCAGGAAGAGGGATGCGCGGTGTACAAACGCGCTCTGCTCGCAACACAGCTCTGATTGCACAGCTGTATCATAGATGGGGTGATACCAACAATGTTGTGTAACAACAGAAGGTTTTTCCAGAGTTACACAACAGCTGGATCCCGTACTGTAGATCAAGAAACTGTAACTAATTTATTCCAGGTAACAAAGCACACCCTAAACAGTGGAAGCTTGGCACATTACACAGACACCCCCCACCCCGCAACTGTCCCAGTATGGATGACAACATTTTAATTTGTTTTGCATCAAGATTAATGGGCTTGGCATAAGTGAGGGAACAAAGATAACCCTTCTGAGCATATGTGGTGTCTGCTCCAGTGGAAGATGCAAGGTGCCTAATAGCTTTCCACAGCGACACCATTTGTGAGCACAGGGAAAAAAGTCAAAGTGGAAGCAAAATCCAAGTGCATTGGATGATGGTGACAACTCCAAAAAGCACACTTCTACATGTGGTCACAGTAAAACCTACATTTCCCACTTTGAAAAGCCAGGGAAAGCAATCCTTATCATACCTGGCTTCCTCAAGCTATACCAGATGTATCAAGTGCCACTCATGCTGCCACAGGAGCATATCCTAGGAGGGGGAAAAAAAAAAAAGATATGTTAATCTGGCTTATAGAGAGAGGGATGATCTAGAAGAGCCCTGGTGAGCTCTGTCCTCGATTTTTTTCCCAGTTTCTAGAAAAAATTTTTTCCAGCTTCTGGAAAAATCCTACGGTATATCTCTTGCAGTTGCAGCACCTCGAGTAGTTCTGGAAGACAGATGAAGTTGCCATCTTCTGCCGTGTGCCCATAGACTCTTCTAGAGGACAACCATCTCCAGGCAGAGACACCTAAGTTCAGCTAGGAGCCTTACAAGATCAGACTAGGAGGGCTGAAGACTTTTCTCTGCATACAACACATTGCAAGGCTTTTGGCAAATGTGCTGTGGCTGACGCAGTCGGTGTTAGCAGCCTCTCCCTTTGCTGCAGAAACCCCCTGCAAGGCAGCCCTGGCCACAAATACAGACCTGGTAATGGCTCCAGGGAAAACAGAAATGGATTTCTGCTGTACATGGGAAGCCAGAAAGAGCCTGGTACTGGAGTCAGGTTGGGAAAAGTGACCAAGAAAGAGGCCACACTCACGACTGAAGCATTCAGCCGCTAAATGCCCTGCTAAGGAGGTGATGTCATGAAGATGGGGAAATCCATCATATCCTGCTGTGATATGATGTTTACTTGGCTCTGGAGCTGTAGCATGAAACTTGTGCAGATGCTATGAATTGAAAGTGTTTGTCGGGACTTACACATCACTGCAGTGAAAACCAAAGTCAGGAGTTCTCCTCCACCACAAGAGTGGGTTCACACAAAGTCGTGAGATTTCATCTCTTGCTTTCAGTGTCTGCATTTTATATCAGCTCCCTGTGATTAAATGAAGAATACAGCATGATTTTATAGCACAGCCTGTGCTTCTCATAAAATCTCTTGGCAAGAAAGAATTTTTCTCAAGATACACAGTGAAAACAGCAAGGCTTTTTCTGTAACCACAAAATAATTGTTCTAGATCTACTACTGAACCAAGCAGAACCTCTTCTCTTTGTATCTGTTATTTCTTGGCAAGCAGTGATCACTGCAATGAAAAATGTTTGAAAGGCAAAATTTTGTGATGGAGTTTATCCAAGATATTTTTGTGTTCGTGGGGCGCATTGCTGACAATTGCTCTGTGCTTCATGACAAGTTCAGAGAATAGTAAACTACTAGGAAAAATGTTTCCATTCCAAAAAAGAGCATTTATACCCCTCAGTCAGAACCTGGCTGTACTTACTAAAGCTGGTCAAAAGAAATAGTTGTCTGTATATTTTGTAAAAGCTTTGAATCCTTTTTACTTACCTGCAGTTTTTAAACTCTTCTTAAGAGAAAATAAGTGCAAAGCCCCTTTCCAAATTCTGAGATCTGGGTTGGTCTTTTTTTTTTTTTCAGAAGAAGCACCAAATGCCAGCAGAGGACATTACCAGGATTCATGGCATCCCAGTCAAAATCTGCACCCTTCATCAGGCAAGCCAAATTCCCATTAGCACCTGAGGTTGAGCCAGCAATACAATTCCTGTTCCCCTCTCTGTCCTTTTTTTTTTTTTTTGAGCTGATTCACCACCTTTGTCACCCCTGCACATGGGGTCAGCCTAAGGACTGTTGCCAAAGGAAAGCAGTAACCTGTGAGCTGGTCCCCAGAGGAATGGCTTAGGATCATCTGCTGGGAGCGGGAGGCATTGCTCCTGCTGCAAAAGAAGTTCTACAATTGCACGTGTTACAACTGGGATGGAAGAAGTTAGAGAACCACCCTCATGTTATAATCCCTTGGCTTCCTTATTATCTCCTTTTCAAACCCTAAATGACCCAAATGGAAAGAACAGTGCCTGTGCTTTGCTCACCCACAATTAGGAAGGAAACAAGTTTAAACTGTGTGTGTTCTGTCTGTGGCAAAGGGAAGACTCGTGCTCCCCAATCTGCCCCCGAAATTACTCCTAATAGGACTAAATAGTGTTTTGCAACCGGGCTCTGGGCAAGCAATGATCTGCCTTCGGGAGGCTCTGCTGCATGCTACCACCAAAACGCCAGCGTGCTTTCGCATGTATCATGCAATTGTTATTATAATGGCAATTAACGAGCTGTAAACAAATTATATGTCTCGATACAGCCCTTTAAATGAGCTGAGGTGCATACCTAGTGGTAGGTAAAAGGTAAAACAACAGCACTAGACAAGTCGTTTCTGGAGCCATTACAAGTAATTTGCAAGTGCAGGCATCTCAGTTTTGCAATCTCACTCATCTTCATTTCCTTCGAACCCTGTATCTTGCCAGCGACAGCAGGCTCTGGCTTCTCTTTTGGAAAGATTTGCCTTTACTCAGCTCTCTTGCTCTGGCTGTGCTTTTGCAAGCGTCGACAAATGTTTAACTCCATTGATATTTCTAGCCTGGAGTAAAAGAGAAAAGCAAGTCTGCTATGGACAGGGATTAATATTTTCTCCTAAATCTGCCCTTTTAATTATTATGTGAAGAAATTAGGGTTATATTTGCCTAAGGGTGCTACTTTTGTTAAATGCTTTGCAAGTGCCTGAAGTTGCTGCTCTAAGCTTCATTAGGCAATTTTAGCAAATCGTGGCACGTTCCTGAGCCCGGGCTGCTTATCCCGCAGCCTCATGTTTCTGTGAGCTGCAGTGCTGAGGGACCCTGGGAAACAAAAACGAAAGCGAAGGGATGCACTCGGCAGGTCGAGGACCTCTCGAGTCTGCGCCGGGGCAGCCAAAAGGGTGTGCGGGTTCCTGGCAGGCACTCGGTGAGGGGGGATAGGGACACGCAGACAACCTGCAGGAGCTGTCGGGAGCCCCAGCCTCGCTGTAAAGAAAGAGAAATCCACGTGCCAGCAAACAGCTGTGGAGTAAAGCAGCACACCTGCACCAGGGTGCTGGGGGAAAAGAGCCTGGCAGTGGGAAGGCACGCTGTGGGATTTAAGGGATGAGGCAAGGCAGTTTGTCCCCGTTTGTCTTTGAGTTTAGGGGCTCTGAACAAGCACAGGCCCCTGCATTGTAACGCAGCCCAGCACAAGGAGCGACCTGGCCCCACAGGCCGTGGGCACTGTGTGGACTCAGAGGCACAGCAAACCCCTGGCACACTGGGGGTGACATGACAAAGCCTGATGTGGCACAGTGGCTTCATCTCCCTGGGAATCTTAAAGCCCTTTTTGAATTGATAAACCATTCCCATGACATTATAGGATAATATCTTTAATCCTTAGTGTTTGGGGGGAAAAAAAATCCCCAGCAGAAGACAAGCCCAGCCTTCCAGCGCTGTGGCTTAGAGAAATTATGTGAGCTCAGCTGATTTTACCAGTGGGAAATGCTGGCTTCTCCCAGGGCAATGTCTGCTGTAAGAAGGAAAAAAGTAGGATGAAAAAAATGGTCGAATAAGAAAAAGGGAAACACATTTTACAGTAAGGGGTTAGGAATGTTTACCTACAAGAGCAGCTCATGTCATGGCCAGGGTGAGCAGGGGCCAGATTCTGGGTTTCTGCTGCAGGTGCCTTGAAATAGGAGCAAAACCCTCTTCCAAAGCAGGCTTTGCCATTTGGGGAAAGACAGGCACACACGCTGTGCAAAATGTAGGTCAGGGCCACGGGTAAGTGCTGGGGTGCTCTGCAGGGACCTGTGTGATGGACTAACCAAGCTGTACAAAGACAAAACATATCAAGATCCCGTACAGCTGGCCTCAGCTTGTATCACACACTAAATATTTGATGAATGCTAACTGCCTAACCTACTTTACTCCTCTCGCCTACTGCAGCATAGACTGTCTCCTCCATTTTTTCTCTATCATTGATGCATTTTTGAGGAAGACCCTGTCTCATGACAAAACAGTGATCTTAGATGTGAGATAAAAAAGGAAACACAAAAAGGGAAGGTGCAACAGACGACCCCAGGAAGACGAAAGCAATATGCAGGCAAAGGAAAATATAAATTGAGAGGCAGGGCACTATCATCATTTTACCCTAGAATGGAAACCAGCAAAGTCTGGTGATGAAAGTGTGTGGAGAATCACATTAATCTTCTATCCCTCCCTAAAAAAAAAAAAAAAAGTAAAATTGATTTCACCCTGGGAATTGCACAGGCACGAATCTTACTGATATAACTATATGGAAGAATTGCCAAGGAACTTCATTCTATATGAAATTGCTCATTGTGTAATTTTAAAGTTCCATGCTAATTCATGCAATATCTAGTTTTGCCACCATAAATATTCATGAAGGAGAGAGAAAAGGGGGTGTAGGCAGGACTCCAGGTGGCAGAAGGGTTTTTACGTGACAGGCACCTCAGTAAGGTCACTCGGTGCATGATTCTCCTCCTCCTGCTGAGAGCAGAGATTGCTGAGCCAAGGTGCTCTCTGGCCTTATCAAAATCAGGGAGAACAGATGAGGAGCAATAAAAATAAAACGCAGTTATATTGGATGAAGTCCCACAACAGCCCTTGCTCCAGTATTTTGGAAGCCAGGGTTCAGTTTAATCAAGCATAGCTTTCCTGAGCAGAGCTGCTCATGGGACTTCTGAGGATGCGTAGTGGCAGCTTCATCAACAAAGAGCCATTTTTCTTCATTATTAACAAATCATGGTTGGCTTGTGCTTTTTGGTCAGACAAAGTGGAGGAAGAAATAGTGGGTAGAGTGGCAGAGAGCAGCCACTGGCCATTTGCAGATTATGTCAAATACCTGCACCCTGGAATTCTTGTTACCCTCTCCTTATCTCTCCCTGGGCTGCCTTGGGGATGTTTCCCTGCTCCCTAGTTCAAAACAGCACAACAGCTCTGGCATTAATGGTATGGCTGAGCACCAGGTTTCTGCAGGGCTGACTTATACTGCAGGAAAGTGTTTTTCACTCTGAACCAACTCCGTTCAATGGCACTGTGAGAAATTTGCCTCATCAGTTTTGTGAGCTGGGGTGGGACATGGGGGTGCACCAGGGATGGCCACGTCCGTGTGGATCTGAGAATGCACAGATCTCCCATGCTGGCTCCATGAGCAAAGCCTGGACTATGCTGTTTCCATGAAATCTGCTGATTTACTGTTTTATTTTATTTACAGTGACACATACCAGGGCATGACTCACTTATTTGCTCTCTAAAACCTTTTATTCTTAATTGTTGCAGTCTTCCATCCTCAGCACAGGAGGGAAATGCCCAGGAAGAGGACACCTGGCAAGACAAGCACGTACAAAGCATTGCTCCAACATGCAGGGGCAAGCGAGGGCCAAGGCGTAAGCCAAGAGGGGATTACCAAGGGACACCAGGAACCACATTCTAATGTGAATCACATCAGGAATCCCATTCTATGATTCTATGGTCTCTAATTCCTGAAACATTCATTGTGCTCCTTTCTGTAGAAGAGGTGTTTAGTGCCTTTAGTTTCTACTTTTCTTCCCCAAAACACCAGCTGCATGTGGGTAGGTAACACAAACACCAGCAGCACCAGTGGGAAAGATGGGTGACTCTAACAAGGAAAGAGTTCATGCAGAAGTTAATTATTTGCAAAGTGGCAGCGATACTTTGACCTCAGATACTTGAAGATCTGGCTAATGGCACCTCTGGGCCATGAGTTGTCTGTAAGACTTGATGGAGGATGAGTCAACTGTGACTTTGTATGGAGATAGACAAATAGGGTGGCTCCCTTAAAACTGAGAGCAAAGGAGAAAACTGGCCAACTTCATGTCAATGCCCTGGAAATACTGGAGCAAATAATCAAATGTGGGTTAATTCACACTTGGTGATAAAAGGAATGAGCACTAAATGAGCTAAAGCAAATTTATTTCCTTTTATGGCAGCCATCAGTCTTACAGAAAGGAGACACCATGTCACGTACCTTGTCTTCCAAGTGCTTTTGACCTTACCTCTAATGCCATTCTCATCATAAGTAAGCTCAAAAGAGAAATTTACAAGAGGCTGACACAAGGCTTGTCAAAGTGCAGCAAGAGGATGAGTGACAGCAGGTGCAGTGGCTGTACCAGGAACACCAGGATGCATTGGTGCCAGGGCTGGCATCGTCACAGGTGTCACTGAGGGGACACTGGGCTGGTGTGGAGGGAAACACAGGATGCAATTCAGAACGGGGACAAGCTCATATGAGATGGTGCTATCAGGCAGGAACAATGGCGAAATCCAACCAGGCAATACCCCAGATTGCTGGGCAGGAACCTGGCTTGTGAGCTAATGCCTGGGAGCACCGTGTTTTGGAGACAAAGGCAAACACCACACTGGGATGTACCAACAAGGGTATGGCTCGCAAGGTGCAGGCACAAGCCCTTTTCCTCTACCCTGCTGCAAGTCAGGCTGGTTTTGGGGTATGGCTCTCCCAGAACAAGAGCACCCCAGCTGGACACAGGGGCAGCCATGTGGCTGGCAGGAGGCCTGGAGAACAACCTCTATGAGGAAAGTCCAAAGGCATTGCCCTTGCTCTGCCTGAAGAAGGAAAGAAGGGTATTTCAACACGTGGGGCTGCAAAGCGGAAGGCAATTATTCTGCTCTCTGCCTGTGGGGCAGCAAGGTGGTTTCGGGTTAGTCACTGGGAAATAATTATAGCTGGTCAGGGCAGCGGGGCAGAGGACAGACAGCAGCCAGGCATGGAGGCAATGGAGCCTCTGTCACTGCATATCTAAAAGACAACCTGTTGGAACAACATGGGTGCAGTTTGTATATTATTGTTGACATTATACTATAAGTAATATTTTTGTATGGTATCTATAATACTCTAAGTCAGTAAGAGACAGTAAATATCCCACTGGGATCCCTTCCAGCCTTCATTCTTCATTAAGCACAGCTCAGACTGAAATTCTACATGTTCCACATCACTTGTAGGAGAAAAATCACCCATGCAGAGCTCAGCATGAATGCCAAATAGGAAATGTCCCTCACCACAGTGCACTAGTCCATGTTCTTCAGGCCATAGGACACATCCAGCTTTGGGGTGAACACCAGAGGCTCCAGAGAGTCAAGAGGGGTAACAGCACCAGGGCAAAATCTGAACCACCCCAAAGTACTAAAACAGCACAGGCCAAGGACCGTGAAGAAAGATTTGCCTACAGATCAGGGAAGTAGCAAAACCAGTATCCTTTTGGGCTGGGGGCTCTTAGGGCAAGCTTTGTACATACTTTCAACTGCATACTTTCAACCCCCTTTCTGAACAAGCCAACACAGAGTTTAAGTCCTTACCTAAGCTGGAACTTTCAGAGAAACAAAGTAATTTCTGGCTTATGCCCTAGGATGTCTGTGTCTGTGTCTTCTCCTGGCCCTGAGGCTGACCAAATCTGAAACTTGATTTGGAGGGCAGCACCAGATGTTCCAGTTTGCTCCAAAGGGACTGATGGCAAGAAGAAATACAATGAAGATCTTTTTAGTTGGGGGTGCATAGCTGGCCTGTGCAGAGCTGACTTGTATGTCCCTGTGAACAGCGACCCACACTCCAGGAATTACTCTTTGAGCCTTAACATTTTCACCAACTATTGGAAGGCATTTTGATAATTACGTCAAGCATAAGGAAAACATCTCTATAGTTACTCAGTAACTAAGATACTTTGTCAACACAGAACTGACAGGGTTCTTATTGCCTAGTTAGTTACTTGAAAAAAATGGAATTATTTACTACAGAAACATTCAATATATTGTATTTGCTAATGCTGCATTTCAGTGCTATAGCCATGGAAATCAAGATTATTTAGTAGCCTAGAGCTTGTTATGTTTGCATCATAGAGGAGCTTCTTTAGAAAAAAAAATAATGCTTGGAGGGAATACTTTATATACATAAAGTGTATTTTATTTGATGGCAAATTAAATTGACAATCAGAAGATACCAATACTGTAAAGTTACTTGTTATCATCTCCCAATTAATTTCCTAATGCATGCATCACTGTGCAGGAACTTGCATTACTCACTGTGCAGGAACTTGCATTACTATGGGCATTTCAAGGCCCTTGAATTTATTCAAGTCAGGTTAAAAAAGAAAATTCTGGTAAATATGGCAGAAGGAAAAGTAAAGGGTATTCACAAATGCTGCCTTCTGTCTGTGGGTCAGTGAAGTTGCCTCCTCCTAAGCATCAAGAAATGCTGTGAGAAAACAGCTGTTTAGGAAGATCCTTTTAGACATAGATGCCGGCATACTGCTGGGAGCTTGGCTCTTTTTAATGTTTTGCTACTGCCTTTTGATTTATTATGTGTTCCGTTCTCCCCTGGCCCCCTGCCCACCGTTTCCAAATGAATGAAAGAGATTAGCTGCGACAACAGCACGGGGAATGTGTGCACGAAAGAGGTGAGCCTAGAAGAACGAAACAAACCGCAGTATTCGATATTCTGCAGTTGGGTTTAATTAGGGTAATTAATTGTTGCTCTTTCGCGAGTGGAAGGAAGTACGCAGAGCCAAAGCCGAGCGGCTCGCCGGAGCTGGAGGGAGGCGGCAGAAGCCACCAGCTCCGCCAAGTCCCTGTCCCTCGTGGGAGTGGCACTGTGCTCCATCGCTGCCCTCGCACACCTTGCCACAAGCACTCGCTGCCCAGGCCACCCTGCTGCCACGGGCCTGGCCTGAAGCTCCACGGGCTCACCCAGACCTCCCAACACCCCCAGCCAGTCCCCAGGTGCCGGCGCTGCCTCGGTGCCAGCAGCAGCTCGGCCTTTTGGAGGGGCCTTCCTGAAAACTCCCTTTAATTGTCAGCCAGCATGGAGCATTATGCAAACAAATTTCACTGGAAACGAGGAAAAGAGGAAACCATAGGAGAAGAAATTACAAGATCCCCTGCTGCTCAGAAGCAACTCCCTTGCTTTCTAAAGTAGGCTGCATAAATATTGATCTAGCCGGGATATGCCCTACATTCATTTGCACAGACATTATAAATGTGCTTGAGAATGAGAAATCAATCTTGTTTTCCTGAGTGGTAACCGTGTACAGCCAAAAATGTGTACAGATAATGCAAATCACAGTTCTCAGGCTTGCCACTTAAACATGCAGTCAGAAAATGTGTTCTTGGGGAACACAGGAGGAAAAGATCTTCCCTATTTGCTTATTTTCAGGTGTTTCCATTAATCCCTATACAGACCACCTAAAACACATGCCCACTCCAATTCTAACCATAGTCTGTCATCTAACCAGTTTTCTGTATTTTGCCTGCTGAATTTGTTTAGGTTACAGTTTCATAACCTCCCCCAAGCAAGGTGAGGTAGAACCTTAGGCATCCCCATAACTTTATGTCTCCCTCTGACATCAGCCTTCCGTCTGGCTGAGCACTGCAACACCACAGCTGGGAAAATCATATCATTAGGTTGCAAAAGCAGTAGAGTTCCTGCACTAGAGAGCCACAGGGTGGCTTCTGAAGCACTGGGTGATTAATAATTAATGTGTAATTGTTGGATAATCCGTTCATACAGTCCTAGTGTAGGAAATATATGAGTATTTTTTCTGGAGAATGCTGCTACTAAAATAATGAAATTTTAACAAGCCCCCTCTTGTTATAACACTACTTAATAATAGAAATAGTGTAAAACTGCCATATCTTGTTATACATTGTAGTGAAAGATTCTGCCTTTTTACCAAGCAAAGTGTACGTGTTCATAAAGCAGAAGATGTGGCAAATGTTAGGTGACAGAGATACAGAATTGCATGTCTAGCTGGATTTTTAAAAGAAAATTATTCAACTGTTTTTTAATATGTGATCTGCCTTCTTTAAGCTACCATTTGGCTGATTCCTCTGCTAGTTTTATTGGCCTGACTCATTATTTTCAGTTATTTTCTTCTCAATTTACGCATTCTAAAAAAATCACCTTTACAGAAAGCGTTAGAAATGGTTTTATTGCTTCAAAGACAAAAAAACTTCAAATTAAAAATGTAGAGTCCCTTTTCATAAACACAATTCCAGAACAATATGATGTAGTAAATGAATGGAATAAGCTTTAGATGGTGAAAATGGTATCTTTAACGACCTGGCAAAGGCAGGAAGAAAAGATGAGTCAAGTGATCCCTATTTCTTCTAATTACTTGCCATGCTGACAGAGCTCATCACCATTGGCCTCAAAATGAAATAATTGTCATGCTGCATTTCAAGGCTGTGATTCAGGAGCTGCAGGACGTGTCTCTGTTTCACAACATTGTTATATATGGAGATACTCAACTATACTCTGAAGTTGCTGAACTTAGAATATTCCTGCATTACACAAGTAGGGTTTTTTTGAACGCTGACTGAAATATGCAGAACTTGATAACCTATCAATTTACTCTCAGTGACTAATGATCCTGCATTAAAATGCTGGATATTCTTATAATGGGCAGATGCTCCACATTATAAAACGTGTTTTGTTCAGCAGTACATTCAATGTGATTTGTAGCTACGGTGCAGAAGCAATCCAAAATGATAAATTTGCTTACTGAAGGTAGCTGTCAGGCTATACTAAGTGGAGGAGCAGAAGCACCAGCTTTCAGAAAGCAGTGTCTTCCAACAAAACAATTTCAGCTGAAGATACGGAGCTTAGAGAATAATGCAATGTTACAGCTGAAGTACCAGGATAATTGAGCCTATAACATCTGCTCTAAATGTAGTGACACCAAAAATAAGCCCTTCTGTCTGTGTTGTTGTTCCTTGTTAAAGCAGAGTGCAAATATGCAACATGACCCCAGCACATCAGGGAATTTGGGAACAGAAGCAGCTTGCTATCACAATTACCCCTCCCCTGCCAAAGAAGGAACTTTCTCAGCAAAAATATAACAAAGACGTTGCTTGATTTGTTTTCCAATAACCTTTACAAGAAAGAAAAAGGGATCATACTTAATCAGCCTCTTTAATAAGGGATGTTCTGGTGACTGTTTTAAAACTGGAAGAAAGCATTAGGGTTAAGATTGATTGATTTTACCTTGATTTTTAGTCATAGAAGCACAGAATGGTTTGGGTTGGAAGGGACCTTAAAGATCATCTATTTTCAACCTTCCTGCCATGAGCAGGGATACCTTCCACTAGCTTGCTCAATTAGAAATTGCTACATTTCTCCTAAGATATTGTATTGAATCATTCCTGAAAGAAAAAGGGGGAAGGGAGGCAGAGAAAAAATATGGGTATGTTGTAAGGACTAACTCCCCTAAGGCTTTCTCTTTGCTCCAAATTACTATTGAGTTTGATTAACCAGAACCCTTAATTTGTGTATTCCACTCTGCTGTGATTGCCCCTGGTTTGAAGCAGTGGGAAACCCTGTCCAGCCCCTGTCCAGCAAATCCACTCACAAATACATGCTGCTGGTTTCCCTTCCACAGCATAAACACAAAGGAATATTCAATTAAATGGAAAAAGGACACATTTAAAACTGAAAAAAGGAAATAAATTTTTTGCACAGTGTGCAGTTACTCTGCCAAATCCCTTCCTACCTAGTATCATCACAACCAAAATCTTAGCAGGAGTCAAAAGAGGACTGCTAATACATGCATAAAAATAAACAAGAGCTTTGGAAGGGATTTATACTCATGCTTCTGGAGTAAAGCCAGCTTCCAATTACTGCAGTTTTGGGAACAGATTTCTAAGACTGGCTATCCCACACCATCTACCACAACTGTCCTTTCATCTTGCCTTGAAGTGTGGGGTAACAGCCCCTTTGCAGCAGAATGCTATCTAGAGGGACCAGTAGTCTAATCCACTTATGCTGCTGAAAAGATGTAGGTAGGAAATCCTGCGAATGATTTACAAATCATTTCAATATCTTGGCTTTTGCCAAAAAGCAGCCCTTGTTTAGGTATTTGACAATCTGTCGTTACACTCGTTCAACAGCGACCACATTGACAACTGATTCCTGGCTGAGTGACTCAGCCTGCTAATTCCAGCCTGCCAGAACTTCTCTGAGGTTTTGTGCACTGCGAGGCCCTGGCTGATGTGATCTCGCTTTGACGTTTGCCCTGCTCCTGGAAGGATGACCTGAGGAGGCCAGAGGTCATCCACCATAATGCACATTACTTACCAGTTCTTCTTCTCTGTAGTGAGACGTGTTCATTGGATGTCTCATACAGAGGCTTTCCAAATTTCTTGGCTTTGTTCAGTCAGTGCATCCCTTCCGGGATGATCATGGAGCAGCCTGCATTTTTTCCTGCCTGACCTCTGTCACTCCATGCTGACTCCAGAGCAGTGTGACCACTCCTCTGACAGCTGGTCTGCACCACTGATGACAGAAGGAGAGTCACTAGAGCCTTTCTAGTAGCTGCTTTCTGCATGTTCCTACACAGCTTCCCTGAGAGCTCCTGAGTGAGGTTGCTGGTCTCAGAGACCTCCATGGTCCATCTGGTCTGGAAGAGCATTCATTCTCAGAGTAAGTGAAGAAGATCAGGCATGCCTGGTGGCAAATTCTCCCTCGTGGCTGCAGAACTCTGGCTAAAGCACCTGAGAACAAAACATCACACACTGGGAATCAGCGGATACTTTTTGCAAGCAATGCCACCATCTGGGGGAATGATGTGATAAATGGGTTTCCAGCAGTCACCTAAAAATCTGCTGCAAGTTCCTTGTATGCTGGGATCTGATATGAAGAAAATATAAAGGGCAGCCAGGAGTAGTAGGACACAAAATACTTGGCTATCACCCAGAAATGCCTGCAGCCCAGCTGTGCTAAGCCATGGCGGATGTGAGCCCTGGCCTGGAGCCTGGCTGCAATCGCTGTGGAGAAGAGCTCTCTGGCTGGCTCTTCTGTGCTGGACTATGGACCAGCCTCATGGAAAACCCCACCACCTGGGCTTCTTTCAAAAGCCTGACTGCTCACAGTCACAGGTACCAAGGCAGCTCCATCCCTTTGTCTCTTCAACTCTGCAGGAAAACTCTTCACCATGTGCACTACCTTTTTTTTTTTTTTTTTTTGGTCGGAAAGTGGATGCTGGAAAGCTTTGGTTCCTGGCAGTATGGCATTCCAGATCCACTACTAGTGCAGGCCAGATCTGTTTGGTGAGGCAAAGAAATGTGTCAGGTTGCTGGAGGGTGAAGTTTGTGTTATCATTATGAAAGCAGGTTATCAGTACCTGTTGGCAGAAACAATGTTCCTAAAAATCAGGCAGACTTTCAAACACGGCATTTCCCAACTGCGTGGGGGCCACCAATGGGTTTTCACAATGGGTTCACTGCCTGTCTTATGAAGAGGCTGCTGAAAATTTAACCCCAAGGCATGTCTTGATCTGTGGAGTGCTTAGGTCATAGGCACTGAATCCCTTGGAGAACATGCTACCAGTGACAGTGCCTGGGCATGCATGCTTTAGGGAAAACTAAGAGCTTATTGTACTCTAGCAATGAGAATTCACATCAGTTTGGAGAACCTGTTTTTTACCCTTGCTCTGACCAGAACAGGTGGAGTCCCACAGGGCATTCAGATCTGTTCTTGGCACTTAGAAAGCAACAAAGGACACCTTTAGAAAGCCAAAAGCAGGATGATGCTGCCTCTGAAAGAGTTTGGATGCCACTTATATATAAATGATTGTAGTTTGGTGTATCCTAACCAACATCTGCAAAGCTAACAATGCACGCTTTCACCTCAGTCAAACCTGGATCCTAAAATATTAGCTGTTCTCCCTTTCCTATGGTTTCCCTTCCTGACTGTGCCGGGCCAGCTGCTGCACAGTCTGACAGAGAGCACGGAGCAGGGCATCACAGTGACCCCCACTCTGGGCTACTGCACGGGGAGCCACATGATCTGTAGGTGAAATGACAGACTCATTTTCCTGGAAGTTTTGTTTAGCCTCACCCATGAATACCGAGCCCATTCCCATCGTTCCAGTGTGTTGCAAAGAGCTCTCTTAATCTCACGCAGCAGCATGTCACAGCCCTGTGACTACGCGGTCATAGCTGGGATGGCTGAGCCCGTGCGCAAGGGAGGGCGGAGTTCTGCAGCCAAGGCACCTGTGGTAGCCACATTCTGACATGCTGACACGGCACATGACAGCGATTCTGCACACAAGTTCATGGCTTCCAGCCTACAAGTCAATGGGCATTTTGTCACTAGAATAGCTAAGGAATTAAAAAAAAAAACAAACCCTACTCTCCCAGATTTAACTCCTTATGGTCATTTTCATCAAAGCTCAGATATGTTCCCTACAGCTTTCCTGAAAGCCCTTCTGAGAGGGGTGCCTGGGGAGCCACAGAAGTGACAGTGAGCTATTTTAGTATTAACTTCTAAGTTGATCCTGCCAGTATTTTAATTGTATAAGGCTTTATTTTGTAAATTTCCTTGGAGGATTTCTGTGTTTACTCTTAACAAAGAGACACCTTTGGTGTTGAAGATATAAATTTTAAAAGGCTGCTTCAAAGGGCATAATGTGCATCTTTGTTTATACTTCAAGAAAAGTACTGTAGATGCAGCTGTTGATAGCACTCTGTACTAGGATAAATCATCACTAACACATATTTTGAGGGTTTAGCTTCCCCTGTGCTAGTCTCACTTCAGTGCTTACGACATTCACAAATAAACAACCTGCATTTATGTGATAGATTCTTACTGTATCAAAGGGATACCTGAGATTCTTCAGGCACAATTTGTTTTAATGCAGAACATTCCCGTTATCCTGCTGGCAGTGCTGCTCCCATCATCCTGGCACACTGGAGTGGCAACACACCAGGAGGAAGAGGCAAATACAAGTGAGTAGGGGCATGACCTTTCTAAGCCAACTTTGTTGCCAAACCTGCTGTATGGCGGAAACATATCCCCAGTCTCACATGAAAGGCTTTTATGCACAGCCTTTAAACAACAGACAGTAACCTTCCTCCAAGATATTTACAAGGGAATTAATGGGAGATGACTAACCTCGTGAAAAGCTGATACCAAAAATGTTGGAATCTCTTGGGTCACTTCAAATGCGCCAGTCATGCTATTTAGGGCATTATGTAAAACCATCACATTCAAGCCTCTGTGTTGGCTGAAGCTTAATGAATCCACATTAATCCATCTCTATCAGGAGTGATGAATACTGTACCTTGAGGAGTTGTAGAGCTCTAAAACAAAAAGGGCTTAAGACGCCATATGAGGAAGAAAGATAAAAAGAAATAATTACAAGGAAGGATTTATAAAGTTCTGGAAGAAAATATTTTAGTGCATTAATATCTAACAGGCAGCAAAGCTCTTTTTCTTTAAAAAAGCAACAAACAAAACAAATAGCTTAAAATGGAAGAGTCGAAGACACAGTAAGAGGATTAGTGTATGGTGTTGCTGAGTCTACTGGCAATTACAAGGTGTGGCTTTGCAAATAGTACCAACACAAATTAAATGCAAAATGTGTAAAATACTGGTTTAATTTTAACACAGTATTTAATATAACACTAGAATGTATAACATAGACCTGTAATCAATGCAGGTATGACAAAGCTGAAGTTCTTTTTCCTCAACTTTGTTTCCTCTGCACATGGCTTTCAGCTGTACAGTTAACTCATGATCAGCTGCTCATTGCCTTGAACTGCAGCAGAGGTGCTGCTGTTTCCTTTCTTTCTTCATGTGACAGAAGCAAGAAGTTTGTGCTGCAGAAAAAATTCCAAAATTTGCTAAGGAAGCTGCACCTCCCAATTGTTTAACTGCAATGCTAACAGAGCCCAGCCTGTGCATGTCACAACGGGAAACATTTGTGTAATCAAAGGATCTCCACACCACACCGCTGCTGCTGGCTTAGGAAAACCCTGCCTTGCTGAAAGCAATACAGGTCAGCTCTACAAGAAACTGAAATTCAAGTGGCCAGGTACTGCAAGTGAGAATCACTGTCGCTTGAACAACCTCACAGCTGGATTCTGCACCCGCCTCCAGCCCCTCTGCCCAGATGGAGCTGGGACAGGACTCCAGCTTACCAAGAAGGAAGTTTCGAAGCCTGGCACTTCACTTTCAGAACATGGGGACCTGATTTGTGCCTATCACCTTTAGAGGAGCCTAATGTGCAGCCAAGAAGGTCCTTGCCTCTTTTCTCCTCTCTCCGTATTATGAAAATATTTACACTTGCTCTTGTTTGTGACGTGCTTTGAAGTGCACTGCTGAAGAACATGTAGTAGTGTTGATATTACTTGTATGGAAGTGGTTTTGGAACCAGAAACACAGAACAAACCTTGCTGAAAATTATTTAGGGAGCTGTAGGTACAAATAACTTCCCGGGTCATAAGAATCCAGCGTTACTGAATGTTTAAACAAAAGGGCAACTGTAAGATCACTTACAGCCTCTAAATTATATTTCAGGCACTGAGTAATGGAGACTCCCCTGTTCAAGAATAGTTCTTAATTGTATCCTCAATGTAAGAACACTTTTAAAAGCAAACATTTCCCTGAATTAGCACCATCTTAAATACCTTACTACCCTGAAGGCCCTACATGCCAAGATGAGCACAACTGCATGGAACATACACACACTATTGTGCTCAAGTTCACATCTGGAGCAGCAACCAGCACAAAATTTCAGTTCCTTGTTATCTGTATATCCAATTTGTTCCTATAGCTGTGGCAATTGCAAATATGAATAAGGGGCACAGGTGCATACCTAGCATTTCAAAAAATGACATTAATCCCTACTGATAAAATATTATTTTGAGAACAGTTTCCATATGACACCATTCAATTTCTCTTAAGAGAGAAGGTTATTCTTACTACATTGTTTAATTTGAAATGGTCCCTTTGCTCATGCATCTCCTGGTCTCTGAATTACACATACAGTGGCACATGTCTTTTGTTTCAGCATTTTGACATTGAAATAAGTGTCTTGCTTTGTCATCTGTAGAAAAATTCTCCCTTACTACAAAAACAGACTACTAAAGAAGAGAGCTGAGTAAGCTCCCTAACACTCAGCAGGGTTGAAGGACATTAAATTCTTTCTTTCTAAGCTCCCTCTCCACCTTCACACTTTAACTGGAATCACTAAAGTGATTCATACCTTCTTGAAACACAGATGAACATTTAGCAGCATCATTGAAGATGACTTATAGCAGAGAAAGTATAAATATAATCTTTCCCACACTAGCATTTCTCAGCGCTCAGCTTTTGATCCAGAACTGACTTGTCAGTCAATTTTTCTGTAGTCAAGGACTGGGGATTAAGCAATTCCTATTTAATGATGGCATATGATTTTACAGTGATATCTTTGAAAACAAAACTGAAGCTGGGTATTCACTGTGTATTTGATATAACTAAAAACAATCCCTTTGAGTATAGTTCATGGTAAAACTGAGTCTACAAAAGCTGTTTAGTGTCCCACTGCAGCAGACATTTCTGAAAAATTAGACAGAACAAATAAGCCATCATTGAATTGTCTGGCAAAATATTAACTATAGCTAAACCAAGATGCTATCAGAAATGAAGGGGTATAATGCTAACAAAGAACAGAACCAGCAGCAATATGAATCAAAGCTGGACCTGGTCCTCTCTTCTACATTCATAATGAAAGAGTAAGGAAAACCACAGACATCAGCCGATGCCCATAATCTGTCCCTTCCCTTGCAGAAACATCTAATAACAGCACAGTGTATCCCTGAGGGCTTTAAAGGAATCTGTGAGAACTGGGGGAGGCAGATTTCAGAAGAGGCTGAGCAGGAATTAACACACTCCAAGCACCACTGCAGTTCCTCAGTCAGCTCCAGGGGTGTGTATGCAGCCTCATGCCTCCTGCTGTAGCCGTAGCAGCTGCCAGCAGAAACGTAGACAGTGAAGATCACAACAGCTCCAGCCTCTGTGAGGATTTCAGATCAGGTCTGGTAACTCTGGACATAAAACTGTCCTCAAAAGCCTTCTTGTGATTTTAAGACCTTCTGGCATTTCCCTGCACTTATGTGTGAGAGTGTATAATTTGTTCATTCAGTTTAAAAAGTTTTGGTGTGGAGTAATTTATAGTAATTCTGGATAAATTACTTTTTATTCCCTCATTTTTTGTTGCCAACTCCTGTAATCAGAAAGCTCCTCCTCAAGATCACCTGAGTCTGGTCAGAAAACTGCAGATTGCAAACCACCCTGTTTCATTTTACCTATCTCCCAAACAGCTGTCATCAATCCAGCTTTAGGAAAGGGAAATGTGTATTTCACCTTTCCACTTCCTCCTGTCAAACATCAATTTCACAAACTCCATTGCCACATCTGACAACACCAGTTAATCCCTATCAAAATTCACAATTTCAGGAGAGTTTAAGAGCATATATGAGATACCGGGAAATGGAAAATAGCAGAGCTTTTTCATAAGCTGGAGAATTCAATTTAAATATGCATATACTTAAGAGATTTTAAGCACATTTCCCTGCACAATGCAAAAATAATCAGGCTGGGTACTGCTAACATTTGGAGGTGCTAGGCCACTACAGAAACTGTTGCCTTCATATTCATCAAAGTATGAAAACCAACCACATGCTCCCTTTTCTTCTCACAGCTCAACTCAGGGCTCACAGGATGCCGGGAGCCTCATTGCAGCCTTCTGCTCCTGAACAAATTTCATGGGGCAGAGATAAATCCAACAACTTCCCCGCTCCCTCTGGACTTTAGTACAGCTACTTAGATTTTTAATTGCATAAAGCCATTGGTGAGTAGGGCTGCTGGCAGCGGTGAGTTAGCCTGGCAAGAGGGAGAGCGAGGTCAGCTCAGTCCCCAGCCGCCTCTCCGAGTTGTATCGCAGACGGCGGCTGCTCCGTGCGGAATCACGGAGAAAATCCAGGGCTGTGGCTATACCAATCCACCCCATGGAGGATCCGGCCCAAGGCTGTCCAAATGACCTTAACTGCATGTTCCTACACTGTGGGATTTATCTCCTCAGAGGACACAACAAGAGCGTGTTTAAGTCTACCCAAGAGAGAAAACAAAGCCTGCCAGGGAATACTGTTGCTGCTTCTAAGCACCTTGGGGTAAAGGCTCTGGAGCTAAAAAAAACCACAGCTATTTGAGTCAAAGGGCAATGCAATGCTGGCATGTGAGCAAATGTGCATAGACTACCCAAGTGTAAAATTCAGGCTGAAAATTGGAAGGAATGTCCCAACAGGGAGGACAGGGTGGCCCTGGGACAGTCTTCCAGTTAGGGCAGAGGACAAAACAGCTGAGCTCAGTTCAAACTGATGTTCAGCTTCTTTATCTGCTGTGTTAGGGGGGCCTCACTAACATGAAGGATGTGGCATCTCCAGCCACAAGGGAGAAAACTGGAAGCCCCAGGAGATGTCTCTTTGGTTCTGTGTTCTGGACTTTTCTTGTGTGGATGAACATTCAGGTATTTGAACAGTTTGAGAAAGGTAAATCTTCTCTCTTGCCACTCCCACCAAAGAAGAGAAGGGCTGGAAATTGTTTGCTAGGAACATTTCAAGTATCATCATTAACAATAATGTCCCTAGAACTTGCTGTCTCCTTCTGAGTGTGTGTGTCTTTGTGTGTGTGTGTGTTTGCATGTAGAACATTTCTCTCACACATTTAAATCAGGGGGACCTGGTGTAACCTCTATGAAGTAGGTGGCACAAGCAGTAGAAATAAATCAGGATATATCAAACAGCCAGAAGTAGAGCTCATCTACTCAGTTCTGACTTGTGCTGCGTGTCGCCACTGTCAGAGGAGGTTTTGGGCACCAGTTTAAGTCTTCAATGGCCAAGTGCTGCCGTCATCTTCTGTCAGTTTGTGCTCTTGAATTCCAAAGAAGCTGCTGCTGGTGATTGCAGCTCTAGATACAGCTCCACATGAACTTCACAATCAGAACAGCTAATTTTTAGATTGTTCTGTTCAGAAAGTGGGTGGTTTTCACACACAGTAAACATCAGCTTTGTTGTTAAAAAAAACTTTAAAAAGGCAGCTACATGATTCCATTGTAAGTTTTTTGCTGTGACCTGTTTAGTCTGCTTCTATGTGGTATGAACACAGTAACATGGAAGAGTGGAGAAATGTTTTATTAGGAGAGGTAAACCTTAATTTTATTATGGTTCTGGTTTATTTTGGGGTTCATGTATTACACGTGTGCACTAAAAAGACCGACCAGCTAAAAATAATGTTTCACTAAGAGTTTATCTCAGGATGCTTAGTGATGATTTATCTCCCCTAATATTGACATAACTGGTCAATTGCCCAGAACTCCCAATTTATTGCAGTCTATTGCGTTTTTCACGACTATCTGGCAAGATGCTTCACTGTGATTTTACAAAATGTATTAAAAGGGAGAGATCTGAGGCAGTTACAGCCCCATCCAGCCGGCATTACTCAGCTAAAACATCTCCACGAGCATTAAGAAATTTCTCTGAATATCATAGTATGGTGTCCCTGCAGTATAAAACCCTCACGTTTACACTGCTAATTGAATGTGTCTGATTTTCCTTTTCAGTGATTTGTTTTAAATCATGGGACATAGTTTTTGAAAAATGTTTCTATTTAACGGCTACTTCTCAGCAATTTTCTACAAGCAGGCATCTTAGGTGTTCAGTCCCTGAAATACAATGACAGACTAATGGCACTGAAACCTTCTGTCTGTCTACTCACAAAGCAGCTCTTCTTACGGTATGTGTGCGTATATACACAAACATGCTTCCACCCACATTTCCATGTCTCTCTCCATCTTGGATCTGGAAATATCATCTCCCTTTTCACAGGGGAAGACTGCCTGGGCTCAGTGCTCGGGCTCTGCGCCGAGGCACACAGCGGGGAGAACGCGTCAGGTTGGGCACAGCGGGCCGAGGGAGGCCACCGGACCTGCCAGACCCTCCGACCAGCTCTAAGGCACACAAACATGGAGCACGGGACAAAGTCCTGGAATAATTTTAACACGGATTCAGCCCCGCGCCATGAGGGAGCGCAGACACTGCCGGCGAGCCGCGGCCTCTCGCCCGCGCTCCCGCCCCGGAGCCTGCGCGGCCCCCGGGAAGCCGCGGGACTGCCGGGACTTGCGGCCGCCGCGGGACTACAGCTCCCAGCGGCCGCCGCGCGCCGCCCGGGAGTCACGCTGTGTTTATCGGCGAGGCCCCGCCCCGCCGCGCGAGCGGTGGCGTCACCCTCGCGAGCCTCCCTCGCTCGCCGTGGGCTGGTTAATATTCATGAGCCGCGCGCGCGCGGGGAGCGGCGGACGGCGGCGGGATCGCTCGCTCCTCGCCCGCCTGCCTCCCTCCCTAATGGCGCTGGCGACAGCCGGGCAGCGGGACTGAGCCAGGCACCGGCGGAATGCTTCCCGCGGCTGCTACGTAATCCCCCCCACCCCCGGGACGCGGCGCCGCGCTCCGCTCGGCCCCCCCGCGCCGCGCCGAGCGGCGCTCCCAGC
>VYZP01035403.1:4414-14711 GCA_013400635.1 Hypocryptadius cinnamomeus | reverse complement strand
GAGCCGCGCCCATCGCCCCGGCTGTTGGCGCGGCGGGCGCCGGGGTGAGCGGAGGGCGTGCGGGCGGCTGGGCGCTGCTTCTCCGCCGGGCCGTCCCCTGTCACGGGGAAGGTGGCCCGGGGCCGTCCCCTGTCACGGGGAAGGCGGCCCGCGGGTGTCTCCGCGCCGCGCCTGGGAGGGGCCGTGCCGGGAGGTCCCCGGCGGCGGCGGGAAGCGCTGCCCCGAGCCGGCTGCCGGGAGGAGCCGCGGTGTCAGCGGCGCTCAGGCTGCTCCAGCGCTGTGCCCGGGCCAGCCTCCCCTTCTTTCAGCGCCTCGGTAATGGAGGTCGCGCTTGTGTTGTTTTACTGTTCCCAACAGCGACGTTCGAGGTTAAATCAGCCTTAATCTACTACTGCTTTCCCTAGTGACGAGGGGTTGCATCGGTGCCGCTGCCGGGCACGGGAGGTCGAAGGTTCGTTCCAAATGTTTGCGGGATGCCGGCAGCTGGTTCACGGTTTAGTGGAGCTGTGTGCTCGCTCCGGGGAACACCGAGCCCGCCCCATCGCGGAGCCGAGGGCACGGCCGGCTCGCTCCCAAGGGGAAGCCCCGCGGTTCTTGCTCCTGAAATAGGTTACCACAGGACAGGGCACGCGGATGCCTGAGCTGAGAGCGGTGCATTCCTGCAAACAAAATCCTGCGCTTGGCTTTCTGTGTTGTTGGCATCAGTTTTTCCCGTTAGAGCGGTGGGACTTCACTGAGAGACTGAGGGCAGCAAGCGAGAGAAGTAGGGAAGCACAGGTCATGGTCTTTGGAAGCGGGGTGGTCAAAACCTTTGTAATGGGAAGGGAGAAGCTTTGTAATGCAGCTTTGCTGTTACAACATACAGTACAGAATTTGGAGAGTGTTGGGTGGAAAAGTTAGCTCCCACGTTGTAATTATGCAACCTTCTGCAGTTTTAGGGAGGTTTAAAAATACCTTGTGTGTCAGTTGAGTTGGTTTGTATTAAAGACTTACTGTAATCTCGGAACTTCTTGGGTTTTAACTGTCCTGGACATCTCTTCAAAAAGAAGACATTGTTTAATGTCCAAGTATGCATTCATATACCTTGTAAGTTTTCCTGTGAAACAGGTCAATGTGATACCCCGAGATGAGGTCATGCTAGCAAAGTAGCATATGCCATCCATCCCCTTTCTGGGCTGGCTGAGCAGAATGGTCCTTCAGTGAACCGTGAGAATTCAGTGCTTTAACTTTGAAAAATACAGAGATTCTTTTCGCGAATGAATTCCACTGAATGTCAAACGGAGTCGGTAATGGTGGGGTGGGAGGGAGAACAGTGCGCTGGATAAGTGCCCTTTTTTATTCCGGAGAGAATGTGGGAGTGGTGGAAAGTGGTCATTTCAGCTTTTCTTCAGATTTTTCTGATTGTACAATGACCATGGCATAACGAGTGCAAAAGTAGTATTTGTTAAAGGAATTGACAGAAATAGGTTAGATGCACTGGGGTTAGAAAGTAGCTTAAAATACTTTTTTTTCAGACCATGATTGTGGTCTTTTGTGTTTCTTTGCCTGCTCTTGAGGATGGAAGTCAGCAGGTGATACTGGGAGGGATGTTGCTTCCTTTATTTCGAGTCCCACCCCACCATTAAATGGGGATGCACACACGTGTTTTAAATTGGGACAGCTGTGTGCCTCCTTTTCTAACAGGATGTGTCCTGAAGAGAACACAATCAGGAAACATAGCGAAGTCGTACACAGTTAAGCCTGTTTGCATGTAGTTTTAATGCATTAAATGATTAATTATACATGCTAAATGAGGATGTTCCAGCTTTGTTTTATTTCAGTGTCTCAACTTGACTACTAATGTAGCTCGTACATTTTAGACTTCCTTGTACAAAACTACTGGATAGAAGGATATTTCTGTGAGAATACATAGGATTAAATCAATGCAAATTTCTTACGCAAGTTCGTATGCTAACAAGTATGCCTCTGTACTTCAAAAGTGCAGCGTTTTTTGAAATCCTTATCTCTTTGAGGGGATCAGTGATCAACATCTAAAACACCTGTGATCAGGTGCTTGTAACAGAAAGGTTGCAGCATCTAAGGTACCAGACCAGCCAAAAAACAGCTAAGAAAATACTACTGTAATTATACTGATTTTATGTAACTGTCTTGGCAAGTTATCTCTGCTTCCTTATTTTATACAAACACAACCCGAAGATGAAAGGGAGGGAAGGAGAGACACTTAAAAAGAATACACACTAAATTACACTGGAAAAGGGAGCGATTTTTTTGGCCCCAAAGTTAAGTGTTTCACTAAGGAGAAATACCTTTTTAATAAATGATCCTCCAGGATCGTACCCTAAGGAAAGCTTTAAAACAGTGATTTCCTGTTTGCCTAGGACTTCGTTGATTTAAGTGGCCTGGCTTGTCCCAATGGATAGAGAACCGCTAGCATCTCTATTCCTGTAATTTCCTGCAAGCTATCTCAGTAGGATTTGGTGATACTTGTCTTTTACTGATGTGAAATGGTATGAACCTAGGTTGGATTTATTGCATTGCTTCTAAAAGGAATTCTTTCACCTAATCCCCCTGGAGTAGGGAGAGAAGAAGAGAGCAAAGTGATGACTTTGGTTTTTTTTTATTTATTTCTGAGGAGAGACAGTTTTAAGACTGGAAGATGACTGTACTGAAACTTACCATTACAAATTCCACATAAAACAATATAGCAAATAGTTGTATTGATTGCTGTAGGCTGCTAATCTGGAATCTGGAAAACACAGATTAAAAAATTATTGCTAGGAGAACTGCAGAGAATCAGATTTTTCTGCTATGGCAAAACAATTTTCTTAATAAATAGCAGTCCACAAATATTCTGTAAATGAAATATCTGGTCTTTTAAAAACCCTCAAAACCAAAATGGGACACTAAGAAGGTAAAAGTGCTTCCTATACATTGCCTTGGTTTGTTTCAGAATGTGATTAGTGCATGTTTATTCTGGTGTCTCCTCTAATTTTCTTCCTTAAGAGTGTGAATGTGGTAGATTTCGTCAGTGTCTTGACTCTTAAGCATTAAATGGATAACACCGCTGCTAAAACAAAATCCCTTACAGCTTTAAGGAGCTGATCCTGTAACATCAATTTGAGCAAAACTGGGCATTAGTGATTGGTCAGGCATGTCAATTTTTCTCTCTGTTGAAATCTATCTTAACAAGAGGTAATGCCCTCAAAGTTTGAAATACTTAATCTCTGTTTAAAAGGACATGGTTAAATGGCTTTCTGCTGAGATACTGTGTGAAGGAGTTATGGAACTGTGTAAGAATCCATAGTGCAGTTACAGTCATGGTATTGTTGCTGGGAGACTGATTAGGTCAGACTCCCTAAACTATTCCTAAAACCTCAAGAGTGGCTGTGATCCAGAAGACTTCTTGCAAACAAGTTGTAATATTCCTTATTGCTTTGTAAAAATAATAGTTGTCACAGTGGCCTTGACGTCTTGATAATTTGAATGTAGAAGGAAAAGCAGACTAATACAACAAGTCTCATTAAAAGCTGCAAAACTGCTTATTTGTTTTAGATCAAAAATAAGCATGGAATTATATGCAGTGCTGTGTTCTGGAGCTTCTGCATGGCAAGAAGCGTGAGTAATATGATCCTGGTCTTGGAGACTGGTTCAGTACAATGGATGTTTGAGGCTTTTTTGTTTTAATGCTGAAAGGTAATGTTGTTTCTGATTCTGGCACTTGGCCACCATTAAATACTCTACCCCCTGATGTGACATAGGGCTTCTGCACCTGCCGGTGTCATCAACTAGATCACTTTTTCAGTAGGTGACTGCCTATAGCCAGAATACTAAGAAATGCCAGATGTAATTAAGTGTGTTAATTTTGCATCTGGCTGTCAGATGTTATTTGGGAAGAGATCCTTTTGGCTCACGTGGCCTTTTAGAAAGCTGTGAAGAAAAATGAATCTAGCTTTGTCTTGAGGTATGTTATAAGGGGTGTTGTTCTGTGCGGTAAAGAAAAGCGGGGGAAGATCTTGTGTCAGGATCAGTTGCAGTGCTCTGAGCAATTGTGTTTGCTTGCCTTCTTTAAAGAATTTACACCTTGTAGTTGGGGTCATACTAAGACTTCCAGCTAGATGGATGGAGACACGGTTTTAGATGCTTGGTTTAGAAGGTGCCAGACGCCTGGCAGTGCAGAGCTTTGTGGAATGTGTTGAATTGCTGGCTGCTGTTTGTGCTACTTGGTGAATAACTCAGTTCAGCTATTTAATACGTTGATAAACTCGATTTAAGGTGACTAAGTGCTGTTATGGGGGGGAAGCATGCCAGAGACACTCTTTTTATTATTGAGTGTGGGAGAGCAGCTGTGCCCTAAAGAGCTGCTTTTGGAGCACTTGACATAGTTCTGACATCTCGTATCTTTAACATGAAAGGAATTAATTCACATTAATATGAATGGATGTCTTTTTGCAGGTGTGATTGGACAGGAGAGGTCTCTCTGAACTTGTCTGAAACCAAAAGGAGACACAACCTCTGCCTAGGGCTGCTAGGATCCCAATTTTTTTTTTCTTCCTAACGTGACTCGGATGAACATTCTTTACCTTGTAATCATTTATGTGTTGGCATGTCCTGCAGAGAGAAGTAATACCTAAAAATTTCCTCTTTGGGAGGCTCTCACTTTTCAGCTACATGGCAGTTTAAATCTGGGCTTGGTCCATGTCGGTCCCAAGGTAATGACATTTCTAGTCCTGTTCTGCAGGAGAGTTTAAAATGGTTGCATTGCCTTTGGCTGGCTCCACCTGTTCATGTGCATAGCCGTTTGCTTATCTTCTGTTGGAATAGGGTGTTTCTGAGGTCGGCAGCTTTCAGGGGGGCTCTCAGGCTCCTAGCAGGAGGAGCCATGCAGATAATGCTGGAATGCTGGTGCAGCCCGCAGCTGAGCTTTGGTATGTGACAGCTGTTAAGTACAATGGTCTTTGCAACTTTTAAATTCTGTTGTACTCCTGGCTAGCATCCATAACTTAAGTACGTGTTAAGTACCGACACGGGAGATTTTAGTGTGATGTACATAGCAGTTACTATATATACTGAATATGTAGTACTTAATTAGGTACATCCAGGAGCTGAATTTCTTCACTGCTGCAGCACAGAATTTCTTCACTGCTGCAGCACAGAACATGGAATTCTTTTTCCTTTCTTTTCTCTTAATGTATTTTGATACTGTCACTATTGCAATTTTTACCAATTTCTCCTCCGCTTTTTTTTAAATGGTATAAACATCCTCTTGATGATGGAACTGCTGATATACCCAAGAGCCCTTCTCTAATTAAAGCATCCATCTGTTCTATTAGTACACTGACAGACTGCTATGCATCTAAAGCACTGCATGGTTCTTGGGAAGGTACTACTTAATAGTACGAAAAAAAGGATTAATTCGATCCTGTGTTAGCAACTGGTGTGTGCTTCTTAACTATCAAAACCTACTTTGATAGTTAAAAAAATCTCTTTATAAAACAATATAAAGAGATACTTACTTGTTATTTAAGTGGTCCTGTAGAAGACAGGCATGTGTAAGATAACCTGCCTGAGCAGATCAATTTGAAAAATGTATGCATACAGAATTCCATCGAATAGAAATTTAGAGATGGAACTCCTGGAGACTGTTAATTCTTATACTCAGCTTTCTAATTTGGAGGGAACCTGTGCCTCACATGCTTACAGCTTCATTTCCCTCTGCGTTTAAGGGGTGATCATTTCGAATAACTAAGCTATTAGTTTATTAATTTGGGGGGGAAGAAAAAGAAACCAAAGTCTGACTGTTTGCCTTGGACAGAAGCAAAGATAGTTTGACTTAGTCTGCAGTGTTTCATTATTTCACTGCTTGTGGAATGGGGCACACTGGCGTTTTATTTTAGATCAAAGTGCTCGTGTACTTGTTTTCAGCTTCCCTTGAGTCAGTTTCATTGCTCTATTTTAGAACTTTTGCTCAAATGAAGATTTGCACTCTGGGAAGCCATTTGTCTGGAGTAGCTCTGTAATAACTGTATTCTTTAACCCAGAGAACTGAATGCTGTAGTTACCTTTGAGTGTATGTTGGTAAAATATGTTGTGTGTGTGTGTTCAAATGGAATAGATTTTGATGTTTCAAGTCAGTTGCTGTTTGTGTGGGGAAACTTAATCCAAGTAAAAAGGGTGGGATGTGGTGTACCGAAACATCTTCAGGTTTGTAAACTTCACAAACTTGGCCATACCTTTCCAGATTAGTTTTTACTTCTCCAGGATGTTTAAGAGAAATGCAACTGACCTACAAAAACAACTAAAAAGTTCTAAACTCACTGAAAAGTAATGTGTCTTAACTTTTTCTATATTTGTCTCTAAGATAGGAATTCTGAAACACTAAGACATTCACAGGATATTTAAGAAACATCACAGGAGGGCAACGAACCTCATTTTAAAAAAAACAAACAATGATGTCTTATGAAAATCATCTGAGAGTTTGGAAACCTGTTAAAATTACAACTGCCTGGTAGTGTTGGAGTTGTGTATAGATTTGAGGTAGTTAAGGTCTATAAAGTTTATGGCAGAAAATTTTTGTGAAAATTCTAGATTTTTCAGTTTTGTGCTTCATTCCAAAGTGCCAAGTTTTAGTCTTCCTGTAACTTTTGTCCTTAAATAGCTTTTCTGAACAGTTGAATTAGCTGCAGCATTGGCTTTTTTGTGAGAATAATCTGTACATTTTTCACTAGGAAATAACCTGTATTCATTGTAGATTAGTTATTTTTTTCGATTAGTCTGGCATTTCTCCACCATGGTATCTTAACATAGATACCACTTTCTAAAAATAACTCGTGGTAGATTTGAATTGAGCATTTTCCCACTGATTGCTCTTACATACTGAAGTCACCTTAGGTATCTGAGAATTTTAAACGTAAGTGTTGTTATTTATGGTATATTTTATTTAACTCCTTGTCTACTTTTTATCATATGTGTGCTCTATGATAAACTGTGAAGGTAAAGAAAAAACATTACTTGCTGTTTGGAATGCGGCAGCTGTTGTACCATCACGGAGGGATGTATGTGGGTTTTAAATGAGTAACAGTACCGCGTTTTGCTGAAGTTTTGTTTGGGATTTCAGGTCGGCAAAATGAATGGTAAAACTGGTTTTCTGTGGTGTCTGTGCTGGCACAGCCGACTGTGATGTTTGTTTTGGTTTTGTTTTTTTTTTAAAGAAGGCACTGTCAGTATCGCCCTTTGGGGGCTTGTCTGTTACTCACCATGGATGTGGTCACCAGGACCCTCTCTACTCCATGCCACTGTCACATAAAATTATTTAGTAATGTAAGTGGATAGTCCAAGTTCTTTATGCCAGTTGTCCCAACCTGGATTCCTTTTGCCTCCCTTGTTAGCTCGCTAACTAGTCCTGACTTTGGGGTCTGATGGCTGAGACTTTCTGCTCCCATGGATGGGGTTAAATATGTGAAAGAATGGGAATGGTACGTCATCTGTTGGGGGTTTCGTACCCCCCTTCCTGCTCCATGCCCCATTATTTAGGGGGCAAAAATTGTTCTTTGGAGGACATTGCATTTAAAAATGACAACTGTAGAATCAGGAAGAATGACCTCCTGGAGTGAAGTCATTTAATTTCACAACTTAGCATACTCTTCTTTGAAGCTTTTTCTGTCGATAGGGAAGTAAAATTTCTTCCAGCTGGCTTTGACTTATTTGGAGGGATGCTGAAAATACTCATTGCTCAACTAACTGTGTGTTCCTCGAATTGACAGCTAAGAATAACTATTTACATATTGATGCAAAATACTGAGTTTCAGGGATTTTTTTCTCTCCAGTTTTATCTAGTTTAGTTCTTGGAAGAAGGAAATGAAAATTGTGTAAGTGGGCAAGATTTTTAGGGTTTAACTTGAGGTATTTTTGTGGGCCAGAGGTAAATTTGTTCCTCTGCAGGATATTAATTGTTCTTGGTCTTGTGCAGTGGCAACGGGAATCTTCAACTTTACCAGGCTGTGGATTGTAGTCATAATTCTCTAAAGCCCATAATAGCTACTTGAACCGGTTCTTCTCATCTTCCAGCACTCCAAATGCCGTGCCAACTTATTTAAATAAAGACAAAACAATGGGTCTTGGTCCAGGGGGTAATGAGGAGCTGGAATGCCTTTGAAGTTCAGGACCCCGGGCTGTAGGTGTAATTTGCATAAACTCATTATGTAATCTGAATGCAATTTCTCTTCCTGTTTGTTTGATTTATGAAGCTTTGTGTCCAAAGAGAAAGAGATAGTAAGACCTGTAATTAAGATAAGTAGCAGGCCACTCCTTTTCTGAATGTGTGCTCTGGGGAGGAGAGAATGTAGATGCAGCATTAGGGGTAGAACAAAACCTGTGATTCAGGCACCTTCAGTTGATGAGAATAATTCTGACTCTTTTCCTTTGAAAGAGCTGCATGCTTCTTTAAACAATAACTATGCCCAGTTCAAACTGTTATTGGCTCTAATATAAACGGTACAGAAAAGTTTGGAAGTCCTTACCAGCAGCAATTTTGCTTTTATATACACCATGGAGAAGCTCTATCTAAGCAGCTCTCATGAGTTTTAGAGTTGCCTTGAAAGTTTTAAGTATCTAAGTGGACATTGAGTTTTCTGATCGGAATTGTGTACAGTGACATTTTGTTGCTCTCATTCAAGCACTTTGTCTTACTGCCAGATCCTCTCTAACCTTTTTCTTACAGCAGATAGTAAGTAGGAGCACTGTGTTTGTGCTTGGAGTCCTACAAGCAGCAAAGCTAACTATGTGTGCAATCTACTTGCTTATTAGATGATTGATCAGCTGAACCAGTGACTCCTTATCGTGAGTTCTTTTATGATTATTGACTCAAATTCATGCAGTTGTGGAGGTTGTAAAAGACCTCCAAGGTCATTGAATCCAACCTTTGATTGAACACCTCCATGCCAGCTAAACTCTAAGTGCCCTGTCCTGTTGTTTATTGAATGCTTCCGGGGATGGTGACTTCACCACCTTCCTGGGCGGGCTGTTCCAATGCCTGACCATCCTTTCGGTGAAGAAATTCTTCCTGATTCCAACTTGAGTCTCACGTGGTGCAGCTTGAGGCCATTTCCTCTTGTCCTATCGCATGTTGCCCAGAAAAAGAGACACCACCATCCACCTGGCTACACCCTCCTTTCAGGCAGTTTGAGAGGGTGATAAGGTCCTCGCTGCACTTTCTTTTCTTCCAGCCTCAGCAACCCCAGCTCCCTCAGGTACTTCTCCTCAAACTTGTGCTGCAGACCCCTCACCAGCTCTGTTGCTCTTCTCTGGACAGGCTCCAGCCCCTCAATGTCCTTCTTGCTGTGAGGGGCCCAGAACTAGATGCAGGATTCAAGGTGCAGCCTCACCAGTGCTGGGTACCGGGGGACGGTCACTGCCCTGCTCCTGCTGGCCACACAGGTGCTGACACAGGCCAGGATGCCCTTGGCCTTTTTGCCCACCTGGGCATACACTGTCTCGTGTTCAGCTGCTGTCAGCCAGCACCTGCAGGTCCTTTTTCACCTGGCAGCTTTCCAGCCTGTGTCCACAGCCTGTAGCTCTGCATGGGGTTGTTGTGACTGAAATGCAGGACTAGTAAGTGATGGAGGAAGGTATTTTTCCTTGTTGTATATTACTTAGTGGGACAGACAGACCTCTAGGGGACATCAGTGAGCAATCATTTTATTTATTAAACTTTTAGGTTGTCTCAGGCATAATTACTGTGTGTCACTGTTGACTTTCTGCATCTACGTCTGTTTGCTTTCATGCTATGAAGCTTGTCTGATGAAATAAAGACGTTAATGACAAAGTGTTAAGAATGAAGTGATGGAACATCTGGAAGATGGCTAGCATGTCTAATGAACTGAAGTTAACAGTCTAGGAGCTCTTGGTTTCTTCTGGTACCAGTATTTCATGGTCACAAACACTAAGTATGATAGTTTGCAGGTTGCAAACAGGATATGTCTCAAACAGAAGTTAATCATGTATGTGTGGGAGATGCAATTTAACATTTCAGAAATGCAAACAGGAGTTTGTTGAAAGCTGTGCAGTCTGTATGTAATTATACAAAATTGTTCCTGAGTTGAGGACTTCTAATATACTGTCTTGGTAGAAGCATGGTTGTGTGGATTAAAAATGGATTATTTACAAGTAGACCTGAGTTTATATCCTTTTAGAGCAAGCAGTTAACATTTTTGTCTTGGGTGTCCTAGCTAATAAAAGAAAATACTGACTGAAAAAAATGGAAATGTCCAAGCTCTGTTAAGTTGCTGGAATTTGGCTTTTT
>VYZP01035401.1:22758-33681 GCA_013400635.1 Hypocryptadius cinnamomeus | reverse complement strand
TCAGCCCAGCCGGGGGGTCCTGGGCTGAGCCCGCCCCGCGCCCCGCTGCCGGTCCCGGGCTGCGCCCCGCTCCGTCCCCCGCCGCACCGCGATGTGTCCGCGCCCGGCTCCATCCCACGCCCCGCTGCCGGTGCCTCCCCCCCGCTTTAGGACCCCCGGCTCCCCGCCGTGCTCTTTTCTCGCTGCCGCCGCGCCCCCGCCCCGTCCCTCCGGTGCCTCCCGAGCGCGGTCCCGCGGCTGCGGGTTCGGGGTGCGCGGGGTTCGGGGTGCGCGGGGTTCGGGGTGCGCGGGCTCCGGCATCACCCCCGTGCTCGGGGCTGCGCTCCCACGGAGAGCGCCGTGGGACCGCCCGTGCCGGCTGCTGCTCGGCAGAATCGTCCGGGGCTTCCCCGGCTCCGGCGCGTTGGGATGCTCCACTGGTGGAGCCGGTGCCGCTGCCGGAGCGGCATCGCCGGGGTGCGGGTGTCGGAGGAGCCATCGGAGCGTTCCTCTGTGCGGTGCCGTATCCTGGTGACACGGCTGTGTCCCCCCGGGATGCTGCCTGCTCCCACCCCAGACACCGCGCTGCCTTGTCCTCCCGAGCCCCTCAGCAGGCGGGGTTTGCCCCGCTGGCATCGGCTGTGGGGTGGCTCAGTGGCAGTAGCAAGGAAGGGACACGGATCACCCCAAAACCAGCCGAGTCCCCATGTTGGGGGGTCTCTGCCCTGTGCTGGGGGAGCTGCACCAAACCTCCCCCTTCTGAGAGGGGAATGGGCTCCGGCGCTAGGGACAGCCCTGGAGTCACAGAGGGACACCCGTGGGGTAACAGCAAGTGGTGTTTTCCATCTGCCCTCGGGGATTTCAGCTGAAATCTCGAGCCCTGCCATCACCCCGCAGCCGGCAAGAGCTGGCCCCGGAGCCTCCATGTCACCGAGCCAAAATTTGTCACAATGAGGGTGAAGCCCCCAGCCCTTCAATAAGAATAATGATTAATAATGTTTGTGCTTCCCCAGGAGGATCCCATTCCAGTCCCTGCTGGGCAGGCAGACGGTGCCAGTGTGGGATGAGGGGAGCAGTGCAGGTGTGGAGGTGACAACTGTGGGAGGCTGGTGGCATCTGCAGGGTGGGATCTGGACTCCCTGAGGGCAGGGGACGTCTCTGCTCTTGGGGTGTTCACTCTCTCCCAGTCCCGGGAGGCTTTGCTCCCACAAAAGCACTCCCTGCAGGTGGGAGGAAAAAGCAGTTTTGCTTTTTTTGGGGGGTTTCAGCCCTTCCTGGGAGCGGGAACACCCTGTGGGGTGAGGGGAATGCCACCTGTCCCCTCCCCGGGCCAGCCCCTCCGGGGTGGGCAGGGGATGTTCCCGTGGCACTCGTGCTGCTGCCTGTGGCTCTCAGCGCTGATCACAGCTTGGCTTGGCCAGGACAAAATACTCGGGATTTCTATGATTTTTCCCCATAAATGGTGTTTTGGGGGTTGTGTGGCTGTGCCTGGCATGGGGAGCTGTTTGTGTCACCTGGAGGGGGTCTGGCTGTGGGGGATTGGGCTGTTTGTCCCTGTGAGAGCTCCCAGTGAGGGAAATGGAGCTGGACCGGGGTGCTGGGCACGGAGGCTGTTGGGTTCAGCAGGGCAGGGCGTGTGCTGATGGAGAGACCCCTCCTGCCCTCCCCAGGGGGAAGAAGTCCCCCCCTCTGCTCACCCAACAGTGGGAAAGCTGTTAATTGTTCCCTGCCAGATTGACTTATAAATTAACAGGTTTGCTGGCACTCTCCTCCTCCTTCCTGTGCGTGGTAAAGGCCCATATTTCAAACGGGAAAAAGTCATAAATACTTGGAGTAATGTGAGAAGAGCTTCCAGCTGAAGCTGTGCCACCGAGGGCTGTGGGGGACAGGGGTCCCCTGGCCGTGGGGAGATGGAGGTGACGGGCAGCAGGTCCTCGGGTCCTTTGGGGGCTGTCTTTTGGCACTGGCCTCGCTGGCAGGACAGGGTTGGGCCCTTTGTGCCCCCCGTGTCTCTGCCCCCCTTTCCCTGGTGCTTACTGGGTTGATAAATGTGGGTTTGGTAAACAAAGCCTCTTCCTGGGTGTCCCTTTCGCCTCGTCCCGAGGGGAGCAGCTCTGCTCTGCCTTTTCCTGGATGCTGAGGAGTGTGGCATCTTCCCTGAGCACAGAGGAAAAACATGTCTTTGCTCTCTCTCCAGGAGCGTGGATTCCTGTTAGACCCTTAATCCTGCCTTGGGAATAGAGGTGGGAGTGAGGCTGCAGAGACAGCTGAGGTCCAGCCGGGTGGGATGTCCAAGGAGATGACGTGGCCACGCTCCAGGGAAACTGAGGCTGCTGGGGATGGTGTTTGTGCTCCTCAGAGCACTGGAACAGCTCCAAAGGGCTCGGGCCGTCCTGAGGCACCCCAGAGCTGGCGTTAAGCCGGGACACCCCGACTGAGGTGGCTCTGAGGGCGGGGATCCCTCCCGGGGTGGGTCCCCAGGCTGGCAGCGGGCAGCCCGTGCAGCTGCTCTCCCTGGAGCAGAGTTACTCCAGGTAGTAAACGCCTGGGGAGCCGCGGGCGCGTGGGAGGCGAGCTGCCGCGGTGGATGGAGCCGTGGCCGCGCACGGGCTGGGTCTGCACGCGCTCTGTTCCCGACTGAAACAGTTCTTCCTTTGCAGTGCAGAGATAAAATTGCCAGTGTAGGAATGGAGATAAAGAGAAGCCAGATCTAACCCGAGTCAGTGTGGGCAGTGCGAGCGTGTGGTGAGGAGAGAGGTTACTCAGTTGCATTAAAAAGATACTGCTAAGTAGTTTAATCCACAGTTGCTGAACTTTGAGCTCTAAATTCTTCTTATACGAGTTGATAAGAACATGCATATTATTCATAACTCTCTCCTCAAAAAAAGGAAAATCTGTAAATGACTTCTGTTAAATATCATTGCTTCAGCGGTATGAAAAATGTGCCTGACTTGTACTTCAAATAATCCCTTCCCTTGGCCCAGCTCGGCCCATCGGTGAAGCTCTGTGCCTCCTGCAGGGGATGGTGGGAGTGGGGTCAGGAGCTGGGGGCTTTGGTGTCTCTGGGCAGAACCCCCAGGGCATATATTTTATTTTTTTTATATTTGCAAATGGAAGGAGCCAGCCAGGTTGGGCAGCTTCTGGCTATGTCAGTATTGCTTTTTAAAAATTGTGGTCAATTTAAACCTGTGAGCCCTGAAGTGGTAACGCTCGGTCCAGCTTCCTTTCTGCAAAGTTTATTACACAATAAGCTGGAACAACCTGCAGCCTCTGTTTGTTAGACCTTTCTTTTTACTCCTGTCCTCTCTTTCTGATTATTTTCTTTATAACTTGACCAATTTTTTTTTCCTTGACATCGGCCTAGGAAACTGGAAATTGTCTTTGATTTTCCCCCATCTTTCAACTCATAAACCCTCTAGAGTTCTGAGTCTGATCCAACATAATTCTTTTGGACTTTTTTTTTTCCTAGCTTGGGTATCATTGTCTTGCCTTGGTAATTTATCCAGCTTGGTGTTCCTGCTGCAAAGGCTGCCTGTGCTGTTGGATTATTTGCTCATCCGACACGCCCGTGCCGAGCTGCCTGTCCTGCACACCGTGTCCCCCTGCAGCCCCAGCATCCTCCAAAAAAAGGAATTTTCAGAGCCACCTTGCCTTCTTGACATCACTGCACAAGGAGCTGGCTGGGAGGTGTGCGTTTCTTTGAACTTTATTTATTATTTTTTATAACCTGTGAAGCCTCTTGGCGCCCGGCCTCCCACCAGCTCCCATGCACGTGTGGAACAGCCCAGGGAGGGGCAGAGGTGCTGCCCTGCAGAGGAAGGGGGGATGTGCATCCCCTGGGATGCCCAGGTGTGGGGAGGAAGCAGGTGCAGGGTGGGGGAGCGTGGCAGGGGCTGTGCCCACACCTGGAGGGGCAGCACCCAGGTGTTCAGGGGTGCTCTGCTGCCTCTGGAGCCAAAGGAATCGTGAGGGTCACCCAGCCCAGCTGATGGGAAAGGGGGACACACCAGCACCCAACCCAAAGCTGGGATTCCTCCCTCTTCCTGGGACTTGCTGGTCCCTCAGGGGTTCTGTCCCCTGCTCCAGAGAAGCGAGGCTTCCCCAAATCCTGATCCTGCCGTCCTGCTGTGGTCCTGGAGCCTCACCTGGGCTTGTGCAGCGTGGCTCTGGCAAGCTTTGGGAAGGGCCTTTGCACAGCTCCCGGTGCAGCAGGAGGGATTTGGGAGCCCTGCTGTGTGGACCAGCCCCGAGGGAGATGGGATTTCAGCATTGCTGCTTTCCATGCATTGCTGTCACTGGGCTGATGCAGTGTGAGTGGTGCTGTACAGCCAGGATCCATCAGAACCTCCGTGCTCTGGTTCCCTGGCAACATTTGCACAAAACGAGAGCTGCTCTAGATTAGACAGCAGATACTAGTTTGTCTAAACAGGTTTAAAAACCTATCAAATTAAACTGGGCCAGGCAACTCGTACAATGTGTACACCTAAATTGGTTTAACATTTGCATAAATCAGATTAAATCGGGGCTGTGGGATGGTTCAGGTTGGGAAGCCTGTGGCGGTTTGTGCCCAGCTTCTGGAGTTCTCCACTCCTGCTGCCATGTCAGGGTTGTTTTTGCACAGCAGCAGCTGAATCCTTCGTTTTCAGCCCCATTTCATAGGTGAGTGCTCTGTCGGTGCTGGTTTACACCACACCAGGGGGCTGCAGTTTGGCTGTGACCTCTGAGCAGCTGGGATGTCCCCACCCAGCCCGGGGACACGGCTGCAGCCACGATTTGCAACGTGTGGCAGGTCCTGGAGGGGTTTTACAAGAAGGGTCTCTCTCTCCAGGAGGATTTTGAAGCCTGTTGGGGTTTGAGGAGTGAAGGGTTCACAGGTGAATCTGTACCTGGGCAGCTCCATGCCTGGGATCCTGCCTCTCCTGCTGCCATCTCTCTGAACGGTCTTGGGGTGTCTTGGACATGGTCTGCAGTGATGTGATGGTGGGGATTTTCCCCTGCTTTCCCTTGTCTCTGTGGGCAGTGATACACGAGGTGCTGGGGGATCACATGGGGTAACCTCGTGCTGCGGGTGCAGCGGGCACAGAGCTGGGGGCAGAGTGCTCCCCCTCTCCCTGGCATGGAAGCAGCCAGCTGGGGTGGCACATGGTGAGCATGAGAGGGAGGACGTGGTGCCTGTGGCTTCTCAAGCTGCAGTGATCCCATCCAGGGAAAATCGCTGCCTGCTCGGGGATTCAGGGCTTTGTCTCTTTGTGGTGCTGCAGTTGGATCTCCCCATCTTTGATCTGTTGTTTGATTGTTTTCTTCCTGGTGTCCCTGTATCCAAATCAGCGTTGTGAGTAATTCCACGGCTGATTTAAGTCGGAAAGCTTTTTTCCCTTCAAGTCTTGATCATGCTTCCCTCCATTTTGCCGTTGTGATCCAGCAGGGATGGACAGACCTGCTTCTGCTGCCGCACGCGTGTGCGTGCAGCACAACCTGCAGCAGTTCAGGATTTTTGTGTCTTTTTAAGCTAATCGTCAGCTCTGACATCATCAAGTGTTTGTTCTGGTGCCTGTGAATCACAGATGGGTGCAGCTCCGGGCTTGCACTGCTCCAGGTTTCCCTCCTGCTGTGTCTCTCCTTTGTTTCCCGAGGTGCTGCTGCTCGCTGGCAGCAGCTCCAGCTCTCTCCCTGCTCGGGCTGCAGAGGGGGGCTGGAGGCTGAGCAGCACTTTCCCCTCAGCACGTGAATTTCCCGTGTCCAGCACAGTCAGGAAATGTGGGAAGCACAGGTGATGGGCAGTGTGTCCTGCTGGGAGCAAGGGGTGGAAGGAGATGCTCTTTAGGGCCTCTTCCAACCCAAACCATCCCACAGTTCTGTGGAGGGCGTTTCTCAGGCTGCTGTGATTTCTACCAACAACGTGTTGTTCCTTGGGGTTGTTGCCATCCCCTCCAGGCTGGTGTCCCCAGCACAGGGGCTGGGCAGCACAGCCAGGTACTGACAGGTACAGCAGGGTGCTGTCTCCTGGCCAGGTGGGACCTGCTTGACCTGAGCATCCTGCAAAGGGCAGGGCGTGCTCTGGACACCCAGAAGCACTGGGGCAGGGGTGATGCAGAGGGCTGGGCCTTGTGCTACCAGTGCAGACCTGCTGATGAACCAGCTGGTGTTTCTGTCCCCTAGTTTGACATGGGGTGGCCAGCACTGGACCTCAGGCCTGTGGCGTTCTGCGCTGGCCCATCACATGCCAACAGCACAGAACCTCCCAGCCATGTCCTTCCCTCCAAGTCGCCATTTTATTTTTCTTAAACGTTTATGTATAACCGTACACTAACCTATAAAAATTAGTTTAGGATGGCTGCCAAGAAAATCTCTGCGGTGCCTTGTGGGTAACTCCCTGTGAATTACCATAAAAGCTGTAGTGTGAGGCTGCGGTGGCAGTTGTGAGGATGCCAGTCATCATGCTCTGTATTTAAAATTCAGATGAATGTGTAATGCCTCCGTGGCTGGATTGCAGCAGCTCGGAGCATTCCTGTCCCTGCCCTGCACCCGCTCTGCTTTTTCAATGTCCTCTTACGTTCTTCCAGTGTTTTGCTTGATTGTAAAATGCAACAGGTAGCAAATTGTGGGCAAGCCATGCTGGGAGGGAGAGTGGTTTCTGATAGCTTCCTCCCTGGAGGGACCAACCTCCTGCTTCCACTGAGCCAGTGGCAATATTCCACTTAAGGGAAAAGCCACTCCGTAACCCTTCCCCTCCACATCCTGCCCGAGCCACGTCCCGGTTCTGGGGGTGCTCAGTGGTTCTGGGGGTGCTCAGTGGTTCTGGGGGTGCTCAGTGGTTCTGGGGGGGCTCAGTGGTTCTGGGAGTGCTCAGTGGTTCTGGGAGTGCTCAGTGTGGGACCAGGGCTCGCTGGGTGGGTGCAGCAGGGGCTGTCCCCACGTGCTGGGGATGTCCCACTGCCCTGCTGGAGAAGGATGTAGCTCCCTTGCCACCGAGCCAGTTGCACGCTGCTGTTTATCCGTGTGCCCTTGGAAATCCAGAGTGCTTCTCTTTATCTGTCACTGCTGCTTTTCCTCTGGAGCACTGAGCCAAGGTGACTGTGGGGCTCCAAGGCAGAGCCTCAGCCCCAGAGCTGCTCTGCTCAGCACAGGGCTTGGCAGGAGGTGGTGCTGATCTGCTGGGCATGATGGATCATTTCATTTAAATTTCCCTGAAATATAATATTCATCTTGGTGTCACTGTCCCACCTTTATTATAGTTCACTGATAAACATCTGTAATCTGAGAGCCATCCACACCCTGCCAGACACAGCCTGGCAATAATGAACACATTTCTGGAGCCAGGGAAGGTGTCTCAGGGATGTGTCCCTGCTCTCCCAGCCCCGGCTGATAAATAAATCAAGAAGCAAATCTGTTTTTCCCAGGTGTATTTACATGTGGCTGTTGGGTTCAGGGCTCTAAAATGGTGGCAATTGGATATAACCTGGTGTCCCTGTTAGTGCCCAACAGGGATTTCTGAATGCAGCCTCTGTCCTGTCTCTGGCTGAGGGTTCAGGGCACCACCCCAATGAATCCCCCAGGCTGGGCAGCCTTTTTTGCCCTGTGGTAAATCCTTGCACCTCTCCCAGCTGGATTTCAGCAGAAGGGGATGCAGCTCTCCCAGGGTGCTGGGGTGTGTGGAAAGGCACCTGGTTTTACCTTTTCCCTGCTAGTCCAGAGCGAGCACAGGAGCTGACAGGACCAAAC
This sequence comes from Hypocryptadius cinnamomeus, assembly GCA_013400635.1. Taxonomy (NCBI): domain Eukaryota; kingdom Metazoa; phylum Chordata; class Aves; order Passeriformes; family Zosteropidae; genus Hypocryptadius; species Hypocryptadius cinnamomeus. Next base: position 25,980 of record VYZP01035401.1, on the reverse strand, counting down.
CCAGTCCCAGGGATGGTTCAACCTCAGCAGCTCAGTGTGATCCCAGGAGGACAGGCTGTTTTGGGGCTCCAGCACAGCCTCTGTGTCCCTGCAGTGCTGGCCAGGGAGCATCCATCAGCTTGCTGCTCGTCTCCTTGCTCTGCTAACTGCTTTTACCCCAAAGGCTGCTGTTTCTCTGAGCTCTGACTGTGGGAGCTCGGGGTCACCTCCCTGTCCAGCACAGCCAGGTGGGTCAGCGTGTCCCAGCTCGGCCACCCACTCCAGAGCAAAGGTGAGGTGACATCTGCTGTGCCTGGGATGGATTTTTTTGCCAGTGCAGCAGTGGGAGGTGGCAGCTGCTGGTCCCACGTGCCACTGGGAGTGCTCCGCTTCGCAGGGAGAGTTGTTGGCCGATCATCCTCTGGGGAACCAGCTCCTGACCATCTCCAGGGTTTTGTCCTTTGGAATTGAGGTGTTGTGGATCCTCAGAAGCCTCGTACGGACCTGACCTCTCGGGCTGCTCTCCTGGAAAGGGCTTTCCTCTGCCTCTGCTTGTGCCTCCACTTCCTCCTCTGCATTTGACCCAGAACAAGCTGAATTTTCTGCTGGTTTGGGATTTCCTGCCACCTCTGTTCCTTTCTGGCATCCACGTCCTGAGACTTGCAGCCTTTTTCTGTCTCCTTCCAAAACTCATCTGGAAGAGGAAAATGCCTGGATTTGGAGTCCTCCAGCACCATCCATCTGGAATTGACAGCTGCTCCACCGGGCAAGCCCTGGTTCTGCTTTGGGATGTGCTCAGAGCCCCGAGGAGAGCAGCCAAGCAAGATCCTTGCTAACTCCTTCCTGGAAGCACTTGTTGCACCATGCTGATGGGAAGACTGAGTTTTTCCAGGAGCCCAAAGCACAGCTTGGCACTCCCAAGGGCTGAGGCCGAACCGACAGAGAAGCTCTGAGCAGAGCTGGGTGCAGGGCAGAGCCCAAGCCACCCTCTCCACGTGTCCAGCTTCCTCCAGGAGGGATGAGGATGAAGCTCCAGCCATCACCTCCATGTCTCAGCACCTCGGTTTCAGCAGGCTGCCCTGTCTGGGGCCGTGAGGTGGGAGCACCAGTGATGTTTCTGGCCCGTGGACTGCGTGCCCCGAAGGCTGTGCTGGTGCTGCTGTCAGGGGGCTCAGGTGAGGCTGCCTGGGTGTTGGGAAGGAACACAGACCTGCTGTGCTTTCAGCCTCTGCTCCCAAGCAGTGGGATGACAGCTTCCATGCTTTTTCCAGTCCTCCCTCGGGAAAGCAGCTGCCCCAGAGGTGTGGAGAGCAGGAGCTTCCCTTTGCTTCTCCTGCCGGCGGAGGTGACACGGGGGTGGCACCCATCCGGCAGCGCTGAGATGTGCTGCCTAAAAATAGCTGTAAGGTTGCTTTGAAAAGAGGAAAAGAAGGAAGGTAGGAGGAACTGAAGTGTTTCTTAGAAGTGGGAGAGAAAGGTGAATGAAATCCTTGATGGCCCTCAGAGCTACGGCTTCTCATGCCGGCTGCCTCGGGGAGCGTGCCGAGGGTGTGGGAGCTCGGATGGGGCTCACTTGGACTCCATGGGCTCCTGGTGTGGCAAGGAGCTGGGGTTTGGGCTGGCTGAGGAGTAGTGAGGAAGGGGTGAAGAGAGGACACGCAGTTTTCATGTTGGAGGTGCATTGTCAGCTGGCAGGGTCTTCCTGGTCCCTGTGTGACCCACCTGGGGCATTGTCCCCGGTGTCCTGCCTCATCCTGTGCTTAGTGACTGGGCTGTCCCCTCTTGTCATGGATGGGTGACGTGGCTGTGACTCTGCTCTGGGGCTGGGGGGCTGGCGGCAGGACTGGTGGAGTGGGGGGACAGGCAGGTTCTGTCTGTGCTGTCTGGGGTGCCCCAGGCAGGGTGAGCTCCTGCTGCCAGGGCAGCCTGAGCTGGGCATGTACCAAGGGCAGGGAAGGGAAGCTTGGGGAGAAGCTCCTGCCTTTCCTGCCAGGCTCTTTGCAGGGGGACAGAGGGCTGTCCCTGAGGGGTCTGTGCTCCAGAGCACTGTCCCCAGCCAGGTCAGCTCATGGAGCACGAAGGCTTGGATTTCTCTCTTCCAACCCAGCAGAGCCAGGCTGCAATTAGGCTGTGTTGTCCTGTAACCCGATCTCCCGTCCCAGTGCTTTGTTCTTGACTTACCCTTGGCGTTTTCCAGTGTCTCTGAGCGAGCTGTATCCCTTAGCCATGCCCCATTCTGCCTCCTGCAGACAGACAGATGCTCTGGAGGCAGGGCAGCCTGGCAGTGCCCTGGGCAGTGTGTCCCCTGAGAGCCTTGTTCTCCTCCAGGCCCTCTGAACCTTCTCATGAGGAGCATTTACGGGTGGCTCAATTGCAAGTTTTTCTAGGAAGTATCAGAGGAGCTTGTGGTCCTCACATCAGGGCCCTAGAACACTCTGCAGAGAGCTTTAATCTTAAAATAAAATCAAAGCAAGGCTTTCAACTTGGATTTTCTTTGGAAGTCACTTTATTTTAATCCCATTTTTTTTTTTTCTGAGTAGTCCCTTAGGAGTGAAAAAGCCCCACATCATGAAATCTTGCCTATGTAAATAATTTTTTGGGCTTGGGCTTTTTGAAGTCACACGAAGGGTGTGCTGCTCAGTGCCCTCTGCCAAGGCAGTGCTGGCATCACTTGCAGTGCTGTCTGTCCATCCTTTCCATCTGTAGGTGCATCTCAGCTGGTAGCCTGTGGGTGATGGCAGTGCAGGGCAGGGGTGCCTCGTGTCAGTGCTGGGATGTGACACCATCCCGAGCTGAACGGGACCCGCAGGGGTCACAGCGCCTCTGGGAGCCTTTGGCACAGCAGGGAGGGAGCCAGGAGAGCCCAGGGGCTGGGGAAGGCCTGGGGGATCCTGGGGGAGCTTGGGGCAGGTGGGACGGGGAGGATGGAGCAGCAGCCGGGCGTGGGATGCGCTGCCGGGAGGAGGCGGTGGCAGGGACAGGGACGGAACAGCCCGTGCTGCAGGGGACATGTGGCCCTGCTCAGCTCGGTGCCAGCTGCTCCACGGCCACCCCCTCCCAGGAGGAGCAGGGAAGGAGCCCCGTGCTCCGGGAGGAGCAGGGAAGGAGCCCCGTGCTGTGGCAGGAACAGGGAAGGAGCCCTGTGCTCCAGGAGGAGCAGGGAAGGAAGGATCCCTGTGCTCCAGGAGGAGCAGGGAAGGAGCCCTGTGCTCCAGGAGGAGCAGGGAAGGAGCCCTGTGCTCC
>VYZP01035401.1:11912-22630 GCA_013400635.1 Hypocryptadius cinnamomeus | reverse complement strand
AGCAGGGAAGGAAGGAGCCCTGTGCTCCAGGAGGGGAGCTCCATCGTGGCCCTGTCCCCACGGAATGGCCCCGTGGGTGCTGTGGCAGTGGGTGCAGGGTGTGTGGCTGTGCTCAGCCGGCCCTGACCAGTTCTGTGCCTCCCAGTTCCTGCTCCTGGTCACCCACTGGTCCCTGGCTCAGCCCTGGCTCTGCTTCCCTCGGGTTCTGTGTTCCACGTGCTCGAGAGGCAAACTGGAGCAGCATCCCTGCTCTGCACCATCGTGGGCAGAGAAACCAGAGCCTTTCCCAGTGCTGGGACCAGCAGTTGTGCAGGAGCATGGCAGCCTGGTGTGGGAGGCAGCTTTTGCTCTCCCACCTGGTACCTGCTGTGCTCTGGGATGGGACTTCAGCATTTTGGGGCAGTCCCAGCGTGGGCTCTGGCACTGCATTGTGTCCTTGTGCTTTGGGAATCACCCAGAGCCTGAGGCTGTGAGCAAAGCTCCTCTAAGGTGGGAGGGATGGGAGGTGCTGCTCTTGACCCCCATGTGTGAGCAGAGGTCAGAATCAGCCTCTGACCAGGCTGGGGCTGACCCAGAGCCCTGCAGCAGCTCCTGTTCCCCTGTTCCCCTGTTCTCCCAGACTCCTGCAGCTGAACACCCAGCCCCAGCACTGTCTGTGGGCTTGGTGGCTCCAGGGACAGCTGGCACCACGGGCACCGCCTGTTTTCATTTCCAGGCACTCTCATAGGTCACATAGCTGGGCCCCAGGCCCTGGGGTGTCCTGTTCTGCCTCACCTCCAGGCTGTAACTCTATGTTCCCAGCAGTAACTTCACCTGCCAGTGAGGTCTCGGGTTCCTGTGGGCTGGAGGGGGGTGCCCAGGAGCCCCAGCACTCGTTCCCTGCCCCCTGTCCTGGCAGGGAACACAGCCCTGGCCGTGCCCATGGGCTCTGTGAGCAGCCTTGGCCGTGCCCATGGGTGCTGTGAGCAGCCCTGGCCATGCCCATGGGTTCTGTGAGCAGCCCTAGCTGTGCCCATGGCCCCTGTGAGCAGCCCTAGCTGTGCCCATGGCCCCTGTGAGCAGCCCTGGCCGTGCCCATGGGCTCTGTGAGCAGCCCTGGCTCTCCTGGCACAGCTTTTGTGTCCCTCTGGGCTGGGCAGGTGCCCTGGGCACTGCTGCTGGGATAACACAGCAGGAACCCTTCTGGGCACCCTGCTCCAGCTCGGGAGGGCAGAGGTCGCAGCACGGTGCTGCTCTGGGTCACTGGCACCTGCTGGAGCTTTCCCAGCTCCTGCTGGGGTTCTGGGGGGCTCTGCCAGTCTGCCCTGTGCCCTGCACTGGGGGGAGATGCCCTGAGTGGTTGTGGGGAAAGCCTTTGGCTCCATCAATTCAAGCTGAGGGAAATGGGTGGTGCCAGCTGTGATGGAGGGAGTCTGGGGGTCACAGAAGCCAGAGAGGCTTCTTTGCACTCAGGAGTGGCTGCTCATGGTCTGGCACTGGGCATCAGCGTCCCCCTGTGCTCTGCTGGGCTGGGCTGGGAGCACTGGGCTGTGTGGGGGCTGGTGGCCTTGTCCCCAGCAGTCACAGTGGCCCTGTCTGCCCTGTTCCCTTCAAACTGTGCAGGGGGGACTCCTGGAGAGCTTCTGCTGACCTTTCCAGCTCTGTGCCCTCAGCTGCCACCGAGTGACACGGTGACATTTCGAGTCTTGCATGTCTGAGCAATTCTATGGAAAAAAAAAAAAAAGCCAGCAGAAATGAAATGCTTTGGCTTTTTGTCTCTGACAAGTTGTATTTGTTAACCTGCAGCTTCATCTGTCAGCTGGCAGGGCCCCTCTGCAGCTGGCAGCCGATGGGATGGTGGGAAGAGGAGTGAAAGTGTCTGGGACACAAGGGAGAGGAGGGGTGATACCAGCAGTGTGATGTTGGCTGCATTTTCAGCAGTGCATTTCTAGAGGCCCTTTTGGAAGAGATGGGGCAAGGGCAGTCATGGAGCCACAGATGGTCTGGGTTGGGTTGGGAGGGACCTTAAAGCTCATCCAGTGCCACCCCTGCCGTGGCAGGGACACCTCACACTGCTCCAAGCCCTGTCCAGCCTGGCCCTGGACGCTTCCAGGGATCCAGGGGCAGCCACAGCTGCTTGGGCACCCTGTGCCAGGGCCTGCCCACCCTCCCAGGGAGGAATTCCTGCCCAACATCCCATCCATCCCTGCCCTGGTACCCGTGGGTGCAGAGGCAGGAGAAGATGCACCCCCAGGCCCCTGCTGCCATTCCTGCTGCTGTCAGGCTCTGCTGGAGAGCTCTGTTCAGATTTAGCCCAGTTTAACTCCACTCTGGGGTCGGGCAGAGGAGCCCTGGGTGCCTGGAACACAGCACTGTTGGTTCCCTGGCCTTTTCTTTTTTTCTAAAGACAGCAAACAAAGAAGGCTCTCCACGAGGAGCGAGCGTGGGGAGAGCCAGTTCCCTGTGGAGAGCAGCTCCTGCCCAAGGGCTGCCAGCAGCCTCTGCCTGGGTGCCCTGGGACCTGCAGCAGCCCAGCAGCACCAGAGCTGCTGTTCCCACCGTGTCCCCTCAGCTGCAGCTCCTGTGTCTGCTCCTGAGCCTGGCTGTGCCCAGCCTGGCTCTGCCCTGCCTCCTTGGATCCATTTCTGCCATGCCCAGCCTGGCTCTGCCCTGCCTCCTCAGATCCATTTCTGCCCACGTGCTCTCCGTGGCAGCTTCCAGCCTGCGCTGGGGTTTTGCAGGTCTCGCTTGGCTGCTCAGCAGGCTCCAGTGTGGGATGGCTGCAGGCTCTGGAAGACTCTCCAGTGCTGCTCACATGGAAAACACTCTCAGTAACCACAAAGAATGGAGATGGCGCTTAAAAATCACAAATAAAGGTCATCAGTAGGGGCCTCACGGGATGGAGACAGCCAAGCTGCCTCGTGTGATGTCTGCTGGGCTTGTGTGACTTGAGAAGCCCCTTCCTGCAGGGTCAAAGCAGAGCTGTGCAGGCCATGTCCCCTGCTGTGGATGTCCTTGGACTGGGCTCTCCCTCCCACACGTGCAGCCCCCAGGAGATCACCACCAAAACACCCCCTGCCGCCCCAGTGACCTTTTCTTCAGGAGGGCTGCTGGGATTTTGGTTGCACGAGGCTGTGTGCATCAGCTGCTGCTTGGACAATCCCATGGGAAGGCACACAGCAAATCCTGAGTCCTGAATCCTGCCACGAGAACAGCCACAGCACTGGCACAGGAGAGCGGCTCCAGCTCGCAGGGGGATGTGGGCACCTGCGCTGGCCCCAGCTGGCTGCCAGCCTCAGAGGGATGCACAGGAAAGTCCCAGGCCAGGGGCTGTGTTTGAGGCTGAGGCACCCAAAACCTCCCTGGCTTCAAGCAGACCAGAGCTCAGGCTTTGAATCCCTCAGGAACGCTGCCAGGATGGAGTGAAAAATCCCTTTATTCAATTTTCCCGTGTCTGAAGGGCAACTGGAAGACTTGGGCCTGGCTTTTTCCCAATGCAGAGAACGAGGTGGAGACCTTCTGTCCAGGTGCTGGTGCTGTGATGTGTGTGGCATCTCCTCCCAGTTCTGTCACCTCAGTGTGAGGATTTGGTGCATTCTGCTGCTCTAAAATAAACAACAAGTTATTTTGGAGGCAAACAAATCAACGGGCCACTGGATTTCCTCAGTCATCCTTGATGCTGCACGGGGGGAAAATTAACAAAGTGCCTGCCAGCCCCAGGAGTCATTTGTTAAAGCCAGTGATGATGATGGCAAAATTGAGTTCTGCCTATGGTGGGTTCCCTCATGACCCTGCACATTCATCCTGTCTCTAAAACATCTCTGTTCCTGTCAGTGGGAAAGGAGACTCTGATCTGCTCTCCAGGTCTGAGCCCTTCTGGCATTGACAAGAGCAGCATGGGGCTCTCCAGCCTCTCTGGGGACTTGTTTGTGCTCTGGAAATTGGGTCCTTTTAGGTGTTTTGGGATACATGAGAAATCTGGATTATGCACAGAGTCGCTGTCCTGTGGCTGCTGCTCAGTTTTTGGAGGGTTTGGAGGCTTTTCAAGGCTCTTCAGGAACTGTGCCCAGCATGTACCCAGTGAAAACCACTGGCCCTTTCCAGCTGGGTTCCTGGGGGCTCTGGGTTCCCCTGTGCACTCTGGACCCTCTTTGCAAGCAGAGCTGCACTTTTTAATGGAAGAGCTTTGGCCTGCAGTGATGGCAAACGAGCTGGAACCCACTGCTTCTGGAGGAGTGGGGAGTTGATGGGATCTTCATGGATGGAATGTTCAGGGCCAGGCTGGGTGAGCTCTGAGCAAGCTGGCACTGTGGAAGGTGCCCCTGGCCACAGCAGGGGCACTGAGCTGGCTGGTGTCAAAGGCCAGTCCTGCCCAGGCCATGGCTGTAACCTGGTTGGTGCTGGATCCTCAGCCTCATCCTTAGGCTGTGGATGTCTCCATCTCGGGGTGTGAGGCTGGGTTATTCCAAGAGAGCCCCTGGGTTGTGTTGGAGCCTCCAGGTGCCCCCATCCCACCAGGCAGGGCCCTCACCACCAGCTCTTGATAATGTGTGAGCAGCCCAGCCCTTCTCTGGCACAGAAAGGACAAATTAAATAAACATGCTTGATTGCTTAAACATTTGTTTTTTAAATTAGCAGCAGCTTTTTTATATTAAAGTCTGTGGATATGCTGCTGGGGAACACTTTAGCAAGTTGTTTTTTTCTTCCTGGTGCTACTTTTCCAGAGTGGTTCATGATTTAGAAACCAAATGCGAAATGCAGGCCAAGTTTGAGGTTTAATCCAGTAGAAGATGTGGATGGGAAGAAACTGCACTGCTCGGAGCTGTGGGGCCCTGTTTGGATGCATGATGGGACAGGCCTTGGAGGCAGCAGCATTGTAAATTGTGCTGTGCAAGTGTCTGAATTATGGAATCACAGAACGGTTTGGTTGGTTGGAAGGGACCTTCAAGATTATGTTTTTCCAGCCTCCAACACCTTCCCCTGGGCCAGGTTGCTCCAAGCCCCATCCAACCCAGCCTTGGACGCTCAGGAAAGGCTCAAGGTGCTCCATGATTGTCCCCAGCTTCTCCTAGAAAGTCTCAGTTGTCCATAAATTGTCCCGGTGTTGAAATCTCCTGCAGGAAGGTGTTTGGAGATGCTGTGTGTGGGTGTGTGTGCTGACAGGGAGTGGATCTGCAGCCCTTGCACTGTGCCCTGGCTGGGTTGGACTTGGGCACCAGCTGGGCTTGGCACCTTCGCCTCCGTGGCACAGTTGGTGTCCCTGCAGCCAGCCCCTCCCTGGCTGTGCCTCTGGGTGTGTTTGCTCTCTGCACTGCTGTGCTGTGTGCGTGGCAGAGCCAGCCCAGCCGAGGGTTACAGCCCCTGTGCCGCTGAGAGGAGCCACGCTGCCGACTGGCACCTCTGGGAGGGCAGAACCACCCGGTGGGCAGCTAATGCTTCACTTGACCTCGCCTGGAGCATGTGGGGCTCCCGTGGGCTCGCTGTCAGTGCCCTGGAACAGCAGCTGTGCAGGAGGATAACCCAAAAGGCCAGGTGTGGGTCCCCTGGGTGCCTGCAGGAGCCCCATCCCCGCTGGGGGAGGGGGCAGTGCACAGGAACTGTGGCTGTAGAAAAGAATAAATCGAGTTCTGCGTCCCACTGCTTTCTGTGCCATCCCTCTGGGTTATTCTGAGCTCCTGGCAGCTGGCTCAGGGACCAGCCTGGCTTGGGGGAGCCCACGGGCTGGCGCTGCTCATGCTCCCTTTGCACGGACTCCAGGGCACATCCTTAATTTTTTAATTAGCGGATGCATCCCCCATGAGCACAGCTCCAGCTCAGCTGAGTGTCCGTGCGTGGATGGAGGATTGCCTCCATCCGAGCCCTGGGCGACAAGCAGTGGGTTCTATTGTTGTTCTGTTTTTACCTAGTAAAGGTTTAATAAATGGAATTAAATACTGTGAAACTTAAGGTAATTAAATGTGGAAGCAGAAGGAAAAGAATTGTGAAGCATCCTCTCCAGGAAACTAATAGGCTCCATGCCTCCTTATCTTAATGATTTTCATAATTTAGCTGAATGCAGAGATAATGGATCTGATGAACCTTTCTGGAGCTGATCTGAGATTTAATGGGCGCCTTGCTGGGGAGGGGCAGGTGCCATCAGTGTGCCTGAGCAGGGAGATAAGAGCAGCAGAGGCTGGGATAGAGGCAAGTGGGTTTCCATCCACGCCGAGTGCTCCCTCCTTCCCACCTGGAATCAACCTGGGGAACATTCTCCAGCCCCCGTGGGTTCCTCAGCTCCCACTGCCAGCGGGTTCTGCCTCCCTGCACAAGCCCTGACCCTGCCCGGCCCAGGGAGCGCAAAGCCGGGATCATCTCTGTTAATCTGGTCTCACTGAGGCGGGATCAGTGAAACCTCCTCGCAGATTCACTGTATTACGGAGCAGATTGAGGGACTTAGAGAGCAAATTTAATAAATATCATTTTGATATTACTTGGCGGGAAAAAAACCTAAAAATCCTGTGAGCAGCTGATGCTGAAGAGGCCTGGGAAGGTGCTTGGTGGGGACGTGGTGTGTGTGGAGCTGGGACAGAGGGGATGGGACGTCCCTGGGTGCTGGCACTGTGCTGGGGACAGGAGGAGAGAGAGGGTGTCCCTTGGGGCTGGTGACAGCAGCACATGCAAGGGAAGAAGGGCTGGGTGTGCTTGGGGAAGGTGGCAGTGCTTGGGGAAGGTGGCAGGGGGGAGGTCAGGGCCTCTCAGCTCTCTGTGGGTCTGCTGCTGCCTGCCTGGCTCTGCTGGCAGTGTGCAGAGTGCTCCAGCAGCTGGAGGGTGGTGATGCTGCAGCTGAGCCTGGTCCCAAACAGCTTTGCTGGGGCACTGTGGGTCAGTGTGAGGCACTGTGGGCACTGTGGGGTCACCATGGGTCAGTGTGTGTCAGTGTAGGCACTGTGGGTCAGTGTGGGCACTGTGGGGTCACTGTGGGCACTGTGGGTCAGTGTGGGGCACTGTGGGCACTGTGGGGCACTGTGGGCACTGTGGGGTCACTGTGGGTCAGTGTGTGTCACTGTGGGCACTGTGGGGTCACTGGCTCACTGTGGGGTCACTGTGGGTCACTGTGGGCACTGTGGGGTCACTGGCTCACTGTGGGGTCACTGTGGGTCACTGTGGGCACTGTGGGGTCACTGTGGGGCACTGTGGGGCACTGTGTGGGCACTGTGGGTCACTGTAGGGTCACCATGGGGCACTGTGGGGCACTGTGTGGGCACTGTGGGTCACTGTAGGGTCACCATGGGGCACTGTGGGGCACTGTGTGGGCACTGTGGGTCACTGTAGGGTCACCATGGGGCACTGTGGGGCACTGTGTGGGCACTGTGGGTCACCGTGGGCACCGTGGGTCACCGTGGGTCACCGTGGTCACTGTGGGCACTGTGTCAGTGCGGTGCTGAGGATGCAGAGCCAGCCCAGGCGCTGTTTGCAGATGGGATCTCCTGCCCATCGCTGAGGACAGCGGTGTAGCCAAGCAAAATCCTGCCAGGGGGGAAGGCCCTGCCCGCAGGGGAAGGACAGAAAGCGATGGCAGTGGCAAACCCCACACTTCGCAGGGCTGGCTGTGGTGAGGGAGGTTTGGCTGTGCCAGGGCGAGGGTGGGCAATGCTGCCCGCTGTCTGTCCCTGGAAAGTCCCTGGATGGAGCCCTGGGCAGCGCTTGCAGCCAACACACAGCCCGAGGGGCTGCTCCTCTTTGTCCCCAGCAGGACCCCCTGCCTGCTGCAAAAACACTTGGGTTAGGAGAAATGTGTGACCTCTTGCTAACCCTCTTCCCGTTCCCCTCTCGCTCTGCAAGATGTTAAAAAGAAGGGGGGGAAAAAAGGGAAAAAAAAAAAAGAAAAAAACCCACGCTGGGGCCAATCCAAGGAGGGTGAAAGCCGGGGACCATATCATTAAAATGCTAAAAATGAGCATGCTGAAAACAGACACAATTGGGTATTTAAAGCTCTGAATGAAAAGAGTGTGTGTTAGCCGGCTTGTGGAGAGCTGGTCTCCCAGAGCCCCTGGAAAATATGTGGTCAAGCCCGCACCATTAACTTTTTTGTTTCTGGTTTGTAAAGTAGCTGTGAAATCTTGGGGGGACAGGGACCCCAGGTCCCTGCCAGGCCCGTGGGACACCCATGTTCTGGTGGAGGGGCAGCTGTGCCAGTGCCACGGGCTGTGCTGGGCAGGGGTTTGTGCACACCGAGCCTTTTGCAGTGATTTTTATCCCAAAATGGGGTTAAAAAATCCCCCTCATCACACAAGCTCGTGTGTCCACTGCATCCCAGGGACCCTTCTGCCTCTTGTGCTGGGATTTGCAGCAGCCAGTCCCTGGTGGCACTGAGTGGGGCGTGTGGCTGCAGTGGGAAGCAGGAGGTGTGACCCGGAGTGTGATCCACTCCTTCAGCCCTGCCTCAGGCCAGCCACAAATTGACTCCTGGATGAATCATTGCTAAGTCACTTTGGGGCTGTTGTATCATTTGTGTGCAGCTTGGAGTCATGGAATTCTTGAGGTTGGAAAAGCCCTCTCAGATCGGGAGTCCATCCCTTCCCCTGGCACTGCCAAGGCCACCACTCACCCGTGTCCCCAAGTGCCACATCCACACTGCTTTGAAATCCTTCAGGGATGGGGACTCCACAGTGCCCTGGGCAGCTGTGCCAGTGCCTGACCACCCTTTAGATGAGACAACCTAAACCTCCCCTGGCCCAGCCTGAGGCCATTTCCCCTTCTCCTGTCCCTGTCCCCTGGGAGCAGAGCCTGACCCCCCGGCTGTCCCCTCCTGTCAGGAGTTGTGCAGAGCCACAAGGTCCCCTCTGAGCCTCCTTTTCTCCAGGCTGGGCCCCTTCCCAGCTCCCTCAGGAATTCTCTGGCCCCTTCCCCAGCTCCTTTCCTTTCTCTGGACACGCTCCAGCACCTTCATGTCCTTAATCCTGGACTTCTTAAACCTGCACATCTTGGGCTGCTGGTGGCACCAGCTCAGGTGCCCAGGGCCGTGCCAAGAGGTGTGAAGTCCTCCAACATTTTATGGTGCCTTTTCACAAGGAAATGTGGATCTTTGCAGCCCACTCCAGCATGTTTCCTGCATCCCAGCTCACCCTGGGTGGAGGTTGTGACCTGTGTGCCTTGTGGGGTTATTTCTGTGCACAGACATGGGTTTCCCTTTTGAGCACACGCAGAGGGATCCACAGCAGTGCAAAATGCCCCTAAAATGTCTCCCAGGGCAAGTATTAACTGCCAGGCTGGGCTGGGCTCCAGCAGGCAGGAACAGATGAATCAGACACTTAATGGTAAAATGGAACCCCTCAAAGTATAAAACACAACCCCGCTCCAGCGGGCTCCTCTCTGCTGACCCCAGAGCCCCAGCAGAGCAGGAGCAAGCAGGGATTTCAAACCAAACTGGGGGTTTTTTTTTGGGGGGCCCCCCCACGATATCTCTTGGCTGCCAGCCTCTCCGAAGGGAAGTTTCACCCCGCCTCCCGCGGTCTCGGATGTCAGGTTGGCAAGAAAAATCCCATCTGTTTTCAATCTGGATCCTCACTTCCATCCACCCAGCCTCTCCTCCCGCGCTCCCCCGCTCCCAGCCCCCAGCGCTGGCGTGTGCGCCAGGCAGGCCTCGGTGACGCTTTTTCTTTTTTTTTTTTCCCCCTCCTGGTTTTTATTTTTTCTGCTAAAAATGTATGTGGCCTCTTTTGCCCCCCGCAGCCCCCCTTCTCCCAGCACATGCTCCAGCACAGCCCTCTCCGCGCCGGGGCCTGCCAAGAACCTCTCTGTGCTCAGCCCCGCTACGGCCGCTGGCTCGGAGAATTCCCAAATGACCCAGGATTTTCAACCCAGAGCTTTTTTAAAAAAAAAAAAAAAAACCAGAAAAATATCTCTCTGTGTGGAAAAGGTAAAAAAAAAAAACAGGCGAAATTGAGAGGGGAGCAGAGGGAAGAAGGAATTTTGTTGTTGTTGTTGTTGTTGTGATTTTTCTTTTTATTCTGGTCGGTTCCAACTTTTTGGTGTGATTTGGAAAGGAGCAAGTACAGAGTGTTTTGTTCCTGCCTGGAGATAACAGAGCTGCTCTGAAATCCCATATAGAGTCAATGCAAAGGCGTATACGTTGCAGTCGTGATATCCTAATCTCCCTCTGAAGAAACCCTTTTGTTGCACACCCCCTCTTGCCGCTCCCTTCACTGTCCTCTCACGCTGCGTTTATATCTTATTTAAACTCTAAAGTCCTTAGGCTAGGAATTACCTTCTCCCTTTACAGATGGCTGCAAGAGCTCAGCACGGCTGTGCAGCTCCATGAAAAATAAATGAAGAAGGTTGTGGCTTTTGTTGATGGTTTTCCTTCCTTTTTTTTTTGGTGTTTTTAGAGGTGAGAGTTTATCTCATCACAGATGAGCGGTGCCGGGCTTTGTACGGCCAAAAGTATTGCCGTGAATCTCAAGGCAAGGGTTATCCCAGCGCCCGTGCCTCAGTTTCCCCGTCGGGCAGGAGGCTGCCCCGGTGCTCGGGGCGCAGCGCGGGGGCTTCTCCCCCGATTGCGGGGAGCAGTCGTGGAACGGGGGGGATTAAAATACCGGAGAGCATCCCCAGGCTCCGGCATGGGGGGACAAAGCCCAGCGGGTCTGCCGGGACCCCAGGGGCGGGCTCGGGGGGACCAGGCTGCGGGGCTGAGCCCCCGGCACCGCTCGCAGGGTCCCCCCGGCCGGGCCCCGCTGCCCCCGGAGCCGCCCCCGGCCCGC
>VYZP01035400.1:2585-28849 GCA_013400635.1 Hypocryptadius cinnamomeus | reverse complement strand
GCGGGGCTGGGGACAGGGGCAGGGCCGCCCCGGCAGCGGCCCGTGCGGGGCACGGGAGCCGCTGACACACCGGGGGAGGGCGTGCGGCCAGGCGGCAGCGTCCCGGGCGCTGCTCCGCGCCGCCGCCCGGGAGGAGGAGGAGGAGGAGGTTAGGCGGGGGGGCCCCTCCGCGAGGTGCGGGACATGCTGTCCGCGGAGGCGGCCGGAGGAGCCCCGATCTGCCCGGTTTGAACGGTTTGCAGCGGGGGCATTGGGCTGCTGCGGGAGCTGTGCCACTCAGAGGGAGCTCGTCGGGCGCGTACCGAGGGGTGGCGGGGCCGTGGAGATGCGAGAAAAAAAGGTTTGGGGTCCCCCAGAGTCCCGATGCTAAGTTAAACTGGTTTGTGGAGTCTGCTTTGCACAGCCTTGTTCAGCGTGTAACCCAGTGGAGAAAGAAAAACGAATACATAGGGAAGGAAGATAACTGTGTTGAGAAAAGGACACCTTTTTGATTAATTAATTATAAATAAATAAAAGGCAGTGAAAAAGTCAGCAGAGATAATCACGCTTGCATATGCCAGCTACATCTGCTGCTCTTGGTCAACATCTTGTCTGCTTCTGTGGTGGCAAACATCTACTGATGCAAAAACAGGAACTTGCTTTACGTGGTGTTACTTTAAAACGCTTTGGCTTTGCAAGTTTTGATTCTGGTGACCCTAAGTATCGTTTCATAGATCTTAAAAGAGGCAGTGGCTTCTTCAAAATGTACTTGAAAGTGTCTTAAGTTTCATTGGGATAGTTTCTTGCTGTGATAGTTTGAAACTTGATTATTCGTTTGAAGCTGGAAAATGGCGATCTGCTGACTTTCCCCTTTTGCTCTGGGGGTCAACGCGGGGGGGATTTTGCTGGAATTTTCCAGTAACTGGTGTTGGAGGTAGTTTCCTCCCAGGATGAAATTGGACAGCACAAGGGGCTTCAGGGGAAAACCTGCCTGAGGACAGGGGTAGTACAAGAGCTTCCTGTGGGATGCTCGCTTAACTGATGCACGAAGACATTAGGCCAGGGAAATGTGGTGATGCCTTTGTCTTCAGTTTTCAGGGACACTTTTTCTATCTCCTCTAATGTTGCTATAGCTATGAAATGATTCTAGAAAGGTCTGGCATTTTGTGTTTCTTAAAGTTGCTAGTGGCAGAGGACAGACTGTGGAAAAGAAAGACCTTAAAATGACATTTGGGGGGCATGAAGTGTGATTGAGGAACAAACAAAATTTTAACAGAAAGAAAAGCAGCCCAGAAACGTTATGGCAGCTGAGCTGCTTACAGCTCATTGTGGTATCTCAGTATCTCCCTAAAGTGGGCTTCCTTGTGTAACACTGAATGCTAGACTGAAATGAGGCATGATGTTCTTAAGACACTAGAAAAAAACATCTTTCTGCACTCATTTTGGAGTATAACTTTGGTCTTGTGGTACAGGCTAGAAAGCTTCTAGTTTTTATGTTCTCAGTAGGATGAAAGTTCTTTTTGAAGTGTGTAAAATGAAACAATTGAGGGCTTTTGGCCATAGCTTAGAATATCCAGCTTCTAATGCAATGTATTCTGAATCCACTGAGTAAAAGAGTAGCTGGGATAGGAGCTCCAAGGTATTTTGTGGACTTAAAAGCTTAAATTGCAAAGGGAACAAAGGTATTCTAGCCTTGGTTAAACTGTACGGTTTTTCTAGAAGTAACTTCTGAAAAAGCTTAATTTATTTTACATAAATTTTAGTTTCAACAGTGCACTCTGAAAAGAGTACACCTCTTAAAAAGAGTGGGTTTGGGTGTTCCTGTGTCCTGTAGACCTAGAAATTGTTTTAAAACAAGTAAGTATTTTCAAGCCTTCAGCTCCTGTTGAGAAAGGCTTTTATTCTGCAAATTAATGATCTACTACTGTTCTTGATTAGTGCGTTTTGGTGGCTCCTTAATGCGGGTGTGCCTGATCAGTATTTGCAAGTATTTATTATTCACTCGAGAGGAATTGTTTGGGAGAGACTGACTGTTGGGAACAGTTTGTCCTGTAAATCTTTATCACTTTGGCTAAAAATATGGGTGAGGTGTACAACTTTTCTTTTTTTTTTTTTTTTTCTGAGAAAGGGTGGCTGCAAAACTGTGAGGGTTATTGCTTGTTTAAGAATGCTATTTACAGCCTCATAAAAGGAACGATAATAGAAAGGCAGCCTTCCAGGAGAGTACTTAGTGCATCACTTAAGCACTTTGTTGGGCTAATAGTGTAAAAACAAACCTAAAATGCAAGGCAGGAATGGTAGCCTGAAACCTAAATATTAGTAGTTAAAAACTCGGGTTCTGCTCAGTGTGAGAAAAGCTGGTGAGCAGGATATTCCCTCTGATAAATTCATGCAGGTAAGGTTTGGGCGTAGGCAGATCTCATCTGCAAGCTGCTGGAAGAGTAATTCTCTTAAATGCAGAGTTCTCCTTCCCCAGGATATATCCTCCTTACCCTGTTATAAGGAGTTTGACCCCATCCCTGAGGGTTTTTTGCACGAAAGTTGCTGGCTCCTCCCTTATTTTGTGCCTCCTTGCCTAGAACATGATACTCCTGTCCTAATATTGCTCCTCATTTGTTACCTTTCATCCTGTTCCTCTCTGGTCTTCCACCCCTCCTTCTGGGAGTCTCTGTCCGTTCCCCATAATTTTCCCTCATTCCACCTCCTTTTGAGACTCCCTCGAGTGAGAAGGGAAATAGCACCGTGGGTGGTTACTTACTGGGTGTTCCAAGTCTCAAAACAAGACTACACATACACATTTGCCAGACAAGATCAGTATAGTTGCTCATCCTCTTAATGCAGAGAAATGCAGATTTCAGTTCTTAACTGGGATGTCTGGCGTGTTGTCTCTTTTTAGTCGAGATGGTTCTGGTCTTGGTTGAGCTGTTGACTCCTGTTGTGTGCCATGAGTATGTAACAGTCCCTGAAACAGAGAGTATTGACTGTTACAGTAGTGGCAAACATTAGAGAGTGGAACCCTGAACACTGCTTTCAGGGTGGCAGTGCCTGCAGATACTACAGTGATGCATGAAAGAAGGTGAATAAAACTATTGTGGGGTGGGGGGGGGAAGCAAAAGACAATTCTTTGTCATAGAGCTTCTGTTTAAATCCATTCTGGTGGTTTACTACTGGGAACCTCACTGTCTGATGTAAAATACTACCGTGGCAGTAGGGTAAATGCTTAATTTTAGATGTTTCAAAGCATTCTACAAAGTAACCATGTTTGCAACCCTGATAATTTTCTTTTGTCTGGCAGTGCTTTTTGTGTGTACAGCACTATCAATGCTACAGTAGCAACTAGATCTTATTGTTATAAAAAACAACTAGACAGAAGACTAGAATGATTTTACTTTAATCTTACCCATAATTAAATCAAGTATCCTACCTGATATGTCAATGCGTTCTTGATTTTTTTCATCTTTTCTTGGAAGTATGAATAGGCTGTAAACTAAACCACAGTCTTAGAAAATATTGGAACAGCTGTAGGACACTTGCCTTGTATTGGTAAACTATCTGAATTCAAGTGAGTTTGCAGAAAGTGGAAAATTCCCCAAGTTGCAAGTTAAATAATTGGGGTTTCATTTATTCCAGAGCTCACCTCCTGTGTGCTTGAATATCATTTCATGATAACAGTGGTGGATGGTCAAAACACATCAATAGCAGACTTCTGACACTTCCTAGGGAAAGTGTGGAGTTGCCAAATTCAGTCAGCTTAATGATGTGTGACCCTTCTAGTTCTCATACTGCTCAACAGATTGCATTTTAGAAGTGGTTCATGGACTACTAAGACATACAAGACAAAACCCTGTAGTACCATAGCTCCCTCGGTTGCAAGAAAGACCTTCAAAATCCTTTCTCCCCTTGCCCTTGGACACACTGTTCCTTTCTTCTCCTTGCATCATGTCTGTCTTTGGTCAGGTTCTTAACTGATCAGATTAATTTACAAATTCTGAAGTTTTTTGCCATATCAGTGAGTTGCAATAGTTCATGGGGCTGTTGGAGCGTGCAGACAAGACTTGCTAAAATCAGATTGCTGTGTTGAATTCTGGGGTTGTGTATATTCCTGGATTTCTTATCTTTTTAGATTACAAATGAAATGCATTTCTTCTTATTGTTTTACAGATTGTGAAAGATGCAATTTTTGGAGGATTGTATATGTATAGGGGAAAGCATTCATCTGCATAGCTGTCAGCTGAACTGAAAGCTACTTACCTGGTACCTTGGCTAAATTTGCTGATTGAATTTATGTCTAAGCTGCTCTAATGTAGGGTAAAGCTGTGGTTTCACAGTAGGGAGCAAGCTGTCTTAACATCTCATGGCTACTCAGAGAATAGGGGCTCTCACTTCCTCCTCTGTTCTCACCAGGCTTGGCTGTACACACACAGGAGATGCTTCTGTGAGCCAATTTAACTTGCTTAACGTGACAGAAAACTTTTTTCCCTTTTGCTAGCACTGGTTTAAGTTTATTTTAATTGCAGGCTGAACTGGTATGAGGGGAAAGGAGGAATGGAGTGGTTAGACAGGAATGGTAGGTTAAATGTGGTTGCTTTTGTGTAATGGCTTTCCATACTGCCAAATGCTGAGCTTTGCTCCCTGGTGCTCCCAGTGCCATCCACCCACACGTCTCGCCAAAGTGCTCGGCTGATGCAGAGGGAATATGCCTGAGTTCCCAATTCCAGTTCTGCATCTCTTGCTCTGGGGTTATTTATATGAAACTGCAGTGTGTGGTACAGGCTCTTGCTGTTTCTCTTTGCGATGATTAGGGGTTTTGTCACCTAACAAAGAGATTAAAAATTTTAGGGGTGTATCTGGAGGCAGTGGTTTTAAAATGCAGTACTTTGTGTCGCTGGTGTTGTGACTGCTAGAGCTTCAGCTTTAGAGGAAAAAATGTGCACATGAGCTAGAGAAATTCATACTTCCAGTGTATGTAACAATGTATGTATGAAACTGCATATAGTTCTTTGTACTCATGCAGCCTTCATTTATCATACTTACTGTGTCTTTTCTCTATTGATATCAAATGCACATACAGGTGCCCATCTGAGGACAGTGCTTCAGATTAGGTTTCTGACAGTTGTGTTTTCCTTTTTAATGTTTTCCTGACGAAGAATGCAGGGTAGTGAGTTATTTTGCTCTTATGTGATTTATGGATGTGGATTTAATATCCTTAGGATGATAAGGGGTTGGAATAATCTTTTGTTTCACAATATCTGTTAACTTAAAAATACAGTTCAGCTATCAGGTGTTAAACCTCTGGGATTACTTTGCCTTGCCTTCCCTTTAGATGCCTCTTCCCCATCATATCTTCAGCTCCTGGCTCTTCCCTGCATGCAGAAATCTTCTTATTTAACTCCTTCTCTTTAGTAAGAGAATTAAACCTTTGGGTTTTAAAACAGCTTTAATATCATACTGGAGAATCCAAACCTCCCCTGCTTTACAGTTGACCGGTGTTGAAATCCGCTCACCATTTTAGGGTAAATACAGCAAAGTTGTCAGGTTTTTCCTCTTGCTGATGATATGATGTTACACTACTGGCTTAATTAAACATGACTTGAGACAATTTTCAGTGAGCAAAAATTGAAAGAAGCATAAATGCCTTGGATGTTCAGGGAACTTTCATGGACTGTTTTTACTTAGAGCCTGTCTTTGAAAACCCAAGAGTATTGCTGTGTGTAAGGGTATTAAGGCTTGCAGGCTGCAGCACAGACCTCTGAGGTTGTAGTGGCATACAGCTGGAGATGTGCATATAATAAATAGGCATAAAACTAGACTACTGTATACCCATAATTTTTTAAAATTACAGTTTTGTTAGAACTGATGCCTTGAAGTGTATCTTGTAACTGGGAGAGAAGGTCTAGCTGAATTTTTGCTTCAATTTAGTGATGAAATCTTTCACCATGTGTAGCAGTTTCTCCTTTCAGCTAAATCTTCAGAGCATGTAAACATGCTTGCTAGACCATGCTTCCTTTAAGGAAAACTACTTAGTTCCTCTGTTTTAAAGTCAAGGAGGTATCATTCCTCTTTCAATACTGTCTTGACCCAGTCTCTTCCTAGTTTTCCTCCCATACTCCCTTCCTTCCTGCAAAATTGTTGGTGTCTTTCCATCAGGCAAAGAAAGAATCACGATGTGTTGAGAGCACAGATCTTAAGCTGCACGAACAATGCACTGAATGCAAGACTAATGTTACCACAGATAAGATATCACAGAAGGGGTTTATTGTCTTCAGCTGTAACCCACTTTCAGTAGAGCAGTTACAAATATAGTCTTGGATCATAATTATGTAGTACATAATTTTTACTAGTGCTTTTAACCTATCATTCAAAGTCTTTAATTAAAAAGTGTAGAAATACTGGATGGGACTGTCCACTGCTTGGCAATCCCTCATCCTAAAATATATTAGGCATATTGACTTTGTTTCAGCTGTTCTCTTTGTGGGCTCAGCTGCAGCCCCTTCCATGGCTTGTTTTCTCCTTTCCCTGGCTGTGCTTGAAGAAGAGCTCTGTGGGTGGGATGGGTTTGGTCCTCCTAACAAATTAAGCTTGTGCATCTGAATCAAGTTACAGAAATGGAACAAAAAACATGTTAAGGAATTGGAGCAATACTATCTGCCAGCTTCTACCCTGAGTACAAAAATTTCTTTACTATATAATGTCACTTCGGAAGTTATTTTATTATTCCTCTTTGCTCTGCCATTTCAAAGAAGAGAAATTGTATGTGGCTAATACAGTAGTGTGCTTTTTTCCTAAAGTTCTTTCGATTCTCAGCTACTTGTTTCTTCCTCTGCTGTCAACCTCAACAAAATAAATTCTTTTCAGTTATAGAGTCCATAGCTGCTAATCTTTTTTAGCAACTAAAAGTGTTGGCCAGCTTTGAATGCTCTAGCTGTATAGCATAGTATGAAAAGGAATAAAACCCAGTGCCCACGGATGAGGCTCATGAATATATGTTCTGTGTTGTTCAGGCATCTCTGATATGTGTGCAATACTGACAGAATTAATTCATAGTTATGTGTTCAGCTCTAAGAAGTAAGAGCTCCATTCCTGTTATTTCACTTGAGTGTGCAACATGCATTGCTAAAACCCCAGATGGTGAACTTGTTGGTTAGGATGATGACTAGTTAGCAGTTTCCTTCATATGTGGTTGAAATATTTTTGAAGTGACTAAGACTTGAACTGGAAACTTCAAATGCTTATTGTTTTATGGTTCTGTATGCTTTGTGCTGTATGCCTCTGCACTGGTGCTGACTTGGAGAAAATGGATTACCTCCCAGCAGTAGGGAGGTGACCTGAGGAAAGCTCTAAACTTGTTGGACTGGCAATGGGTTCCAGTCACTTTTCAGAGTTGGGTACTTAAAATTCTGGGGATTGTGAGGTATGCCTTGAATGCTACAGAGAAAGCCTCAACTGAAGAAACACGTGGATTGTCTTTAAACTCATTTCTGAAGTAGACAAACTAACCCCACCAAAAGAAACTGCTGTCACCTCAGCAGCTATGTTTTACTCCTGTTTGTTACTACAGTATTCTCTCTCCTCAGAGCACGCAAGCAATCACCAAGGCTGCTCTTACATCCCTGGGAAGCACTGGTATGAGAATAGCAATGTGTTTACCCTTTAATCTGTTTTGTGGGGGAGAAGGGTGCTTTAGTGAGCTAAAGGTAATAGCTGAACTTGTATTGCATCATTTTCCCTCTAATGTTGGTGAGTCTCCACACATAACCAAAATTTAAAGGTGTTCTGTGAAGTTTGCTCAACTCCATCTTTTTCAGTTGGTTGCTTGTATTACATGCCCCCCCCAATATATTTTTGTGGATAGCCAGTGTTATAAACTACCATCTACTGTAAATATTTCCTTTTGCAAGGCAAGGTATTGTGAATGTACAGAACTATCAAATGCTGTGTTTGGCTGGATTAAAAGGCTGGCAGGACCTGAAATTCAGCAAACTTGAGTGTGATTCTTGGATGGTAGTGCTGGCGCTTGTTGCTGTAACTTCCCCATGTCATCTTGGGTTTTGTGGATTCTGTTTGGATGTCTAGGCACTTGCTGTCCAGAGTGGCTGGCATATGCTAAAAAACTGTTATACAGCCTTTTGTTCAGCTGTTCTTGCTTAACAAAAGGCAAACTATTATTTAGGGTAAAATGTCAGCTATCAAACTTCAAATCCTCCCCTTTTCCCTCCCCCTTCACTTCAGTGGTTCTTTTTATGCAACTATTCACACTGTCAGACAGTTAAGTGTACAAAATAAAAATCCCTAGCCTTAAATATTGGTGTGAGCAAAGCTTGAAAGCTGTCTGCATTACGGATGCCCTTAAGCTTTGTAATCCAACCTAGTGCTGGATCAGGGACTAGAGAAATGCTGCTGTCTTGTGTCAGGTAAAGCACCAGTGAGCGAGTCAGTACGGGTTGCCTGACGAGGTTACTATTGCTGATCTTCTGTCACCTTGAATATGCCATATCAGGTGTGGAAGGTGTAAGGGAGAGCCACCAGCTAGCTCCTAGGTCTTGCTGCTGCTGTGTCTTGCTGTGCTTTGGAAGTCAACTGTATAGTTCCAGGATGTTTTAGTAAGTGCATGTGTATGTGAGGCAGAGCAGGTCCCTTACTTTGAGGAAGAACTTTCTCAGAGCATAGAAAGAAGTAGGAGCAGCATGCCTCCAAGCCTTCCTTTTTTTTTTTTTCTCCCCTTTAAAAGCAGTGCTGGTGAAGGGTTAAATTCCAGCCCCCTGCAGCACACCCCGCCCCCACCGCTATATATGGTATGCCCAAAGGCACTGGAGATTTAATACATTGAAGTTGGAGCGTGAAGGGGGTCTGCAGCCTGCTAGACAAAGTCACTCAAATTTCAAGAATACTTGATCCATACAAGGATGTTACTTGAGAAAGGCATGGCTTCTCTGTTAAGAAACCGGTTGCCGAGTGAGCCGGCTGAGTGTCCCAAACACAGCTTTTGTGGCTAGATGAGGAGATTGGAAACCAGATTTTCTTTAATCGGTGACTGACTGACCAGCCCGCTAGCTGAAGTTGTTGTGAGAACCGAACAGCCTCCCTTCAGAGAAGTGGTTATTTGTAGGGGAAAATGAAAATTGTCGTTTCTCCCACTGAAGTGCTTGCAAGTCGTAGACACTATTGTGCAGATAATGATCCGAGAGAATTCAGTTGAATTGACTGAATAGTAGACTGAAATAATGGAAAATAATTTCCCCTGGCTAGTTACTGTAGAAGTACCTACAGTATTGCAGTTATGTCCCAACAGGATGTATTTGGTGTCAACTTCTGTTAAAGGCTTTCAAATGGATAGGAGAATATTGGATGGGAAGAAAGGGGGGGGGCAGTTTATGGAAGAAAAAAAGAAAAACAAAACCAAAATCATCATAATAAGGAAATTGGTACTGGAAAGATCAGGCAGTGGTCTGGAGTGGATTCTACCCTGAAAGAAATAACAAGCAGCACTAACAAAACATTCGGGAATTGGGAAGTATGAAGTACAAAATAATTCCTAGAACACTGAGGTCCCAGTCTTTCTAGTGCTGCTCTTGTATGTGCTAAAATGGTAGCGGGGGTAAGATTTAATACTCTCCTTGCTTCTTCTTCATCTCTTGTACTTAATACAGTTGTCGGTGAGGGGGCAGATGTTATAATCCCTGCCTCCCCCAATATCATGGAAGCATTGATAAGATTAGAATTAAGAATTGGATTAGAGTTATAAATGGTGGCTGTTAACAGAGTTCCAAAAGGTAACTACATGCCCTCTCTTATCATGAAGGTGCTGTCTTTTCTCTCTGTTCCAGACAACATGTATTTTAGTTGACAATATTCCATGGTAGCCCCTGCACTCTTCTTGCATTACGAATTTTTTCAAGGGCTCTGAGCCTGTTGCTAGATAATTAATGTATGGCCCCTGAGCTTTCTGTTGCTGAAGCACGGCTCCCTTACTTGAATTACCCTGTGTGGTGGCTGGTGGGATGGTTCATAGGGAGGTTCATAGTGGGCAGTCCAAGCAGGCTGGGCTGAGTGGAAACAAGGCTGAAGTGGCTTGAGCTGACTTTTGCTGCATAGCTGGCAATTTGCTGGAGGGCTGTCCACTCCAAACCTCCAGTCATCCCTGAGATGTGCTTTTTTCCATTTGTATGCACTTCCCAATGCATACAAATTTGATAAACTTCCTACATTTTAGACAATTGTGACTTGTCAAAACAAACATGACTTTATCTTCATGTTATTGCTTTTCTGGCAAAGGTGGAATTATCCCACCTTTGCATCTTGTCAAAAGTAGTTCATTACGTGCCTCTGAATCTGAACTGTTCCTCAGGAGCAGTTGTGTCAAGTCAGCCTAATTTCTTTGTCTCTTACCAAAACAAGTGAGAAGCCTCTAAGGCAATGTTCTGCTGAGCCTGATGGGGTACATCTGGGCCCCTCATTCCAAGTGGCTTATTTTTCAAATAATATTTCCAGGGAGCAGTTGTACGCCTTGATGCTGTTACATATCGGTACATGGTTAGTGCCACGTTGGTAACAATTGAAAATTCTTTATGGTTGAGGAAGCTAGGTCTTCTAGAGAGCCACTAGGGAGATTTTTTGCTGGAAGTTCTGAAGCACTGCAGTTACAATTAATATAATGTGTGCATTTCATTTCCCCCTGTAGGAGGCTTTGACATTGACTTGTCATATAGGTAAGGTCAGCATGTCTTTGCAAAGACTGGAGTAGTTGGATTCTGTGGCTGGCCACTTGAGCTTGTAGTGGCATACTTGGGCTTGGCTTAGATCCAAAGGCTCTTCTTTCACTGGAACGCTTCCTTGTCAGTCGTTTCATTTCTTTTCCTATGCCTCTGAGCCAGTGAAGGGAGTTCAAGTAGTACGTGATTACTGATAGTCTTTACTAGTGCTCCTATCTCAGTCTCTTGGCAACGATGCCAAAAAACTTTATACAATGTGAGAACAAATAGGAGAACCAGAATTTAAAAGTACAGGTGTTAACATGCGCTTACTTTCACAAACTGCAACAAAAAAAACCAACTTGAGCCATTTTTTAAGTTAATAATTTCATTTTCATATCTCAGTCCTTGGATGCAAGCAATTAACTTATATTTTTCTTCAGAGAGTACCATAGTTTCTATAGCTGTAGAAATTATTTAGGGTGTTAAACTACTTATAGCTTTATTTTAATTGGTTTCCAATTTGCCTGTCTAGCTGCAGAAACTTTGTGAGGAGGAGTTACTCAGCTGCCTCATTTGGCCACCAGTTTCTTAGAGTGAAGTCATGCCTTTCAATTAACATCCTTGTAAATACAATTCCTAGCATTTTTATTCTGTACATGATATCAATTCTGACACCTGTTCTTAATGCCAGCCTATGCCATTCAGCAGAAAACAGGGACTGCTAAGGAGCTTCAGCTGATGAAACTCCTCAATGGTGTGGACCAAAGATGTATTGAAGGTGCCTTTCTCTTGTCCAGACCTGTTAATCTCATTTCCTTCCCAGCTCTGACTTAAACTTACAGAAGGAAGTTGAATAACGTGGATGCTTTGAATAAATTTTTGGTGAAAGCCATACCTGTGCAGTTCATTATAATGCATTCTTGTGACTAAGCATCTCACTTTTAAAATGCCAGGGTTTTTGGTAGTGCAAGTCTCTGTGTAAACGTGGAACACTGTGTAAAAGTGTTCATTCCTCTCAGCTGTTCAGTAACACTTTTTCTGTTGCTATTCATTTGTCTTCATTATATATTGTCAGTGTATGCATGTAAACATCATTTTTATAAGGTATTTATGAGGGTTTGGCTAGCATAATAAGACCAACTTATTTTCTCCTAAATGAAAGATAAATCTTGACAGTTAATCAATCTAGGAATAATGTATTGAACCAGTACCCTGTCAGAACTGCTGTTTTGTCTTCACCAATGTTCAGTACAGCTGTTTCAGGGGAAAAAAAAAAAAAGGAAAGCTGTTAAGTATGTATTTTAGAGTAACTGGTCTACAATGTGTCCTTCCACTTAAATGTTTACATTTTCATGGGGAAGCCTTGATGGTGTCCTGTCTTACATTATTTTAATTTTAATTTTCTAATGTAAGCAACAGAAAAAAATCATGCTCTCAATTGAAAGTACCATATAATGCATGAAATTCAATATGATCTTGTCTACAGGAGAAAACAATATTGTCATCAATATGTTTGCTGTTTGAATTTTAAATTCATTTTAACACCATCCCAGGAGGAAACATAAAAGGAAACACTTTTCACCAGCTAGGGGCTAGATTGTAAAGAGGAAGTGTTGCATATCAAAACAAAGACCAAAATAAAAAAATAGAATAGTGACACCTCCCAGCTGAGATTACTGTATGCTATCCAAATGTGCTGTCAGCAGGTGAGAGACTCACTGACATGGAATGCTGTCTTGGAAATCTTGTTTGTTTTGTCCACTTATTCCTCAGCCTATGAGAACACAGCATTAACCTCATTGCAGAATTCAGGTACATTTGTATATGGCTTATCTGGGGATGGAAATCAGACACTCTTTGGGATAATGGTAACCTCCCTCATTATAACTCTATCCTAATTTTCAGCTTTTTGCAGTTTATTCCTCTCTTTGAGAACAATTTTCTCATTATATGTAGTGGTGTATGATTTTGCTTCAAAGCTTCCTGGTATGAATTTTCCTTAAGGTGTGCATGTTATCCACCTGTGTTGGTGGATTCAGATTTTGGATGTAGATGGGCAGTTTTCCATTTGGCTCCCCTGGCAGAGATACTTCGACAGACAGCTAGCAGTTCCTTGCAGAAGGAGGGAGGTAGTAAGGGGAAATAATCCAAGGTGACTGACACAGCTCCAAATCTAGCAACTTGTTTTGGATGCACGTGTTCTAATAAAGTAGCACTAATTTTTTTGAGCAGCATGATGTGAAATGATATAAAATGCTACATTTATTATCTAAGAAAGGAAACTCCTCTTCAGAAACCCCTGTCTAGCCCAGGAAAACTGTTGCTAGTCCTTCACTAGGAGCAAATGGCTGTTGTTGGAAGATACTTTCCTAGATCAGTAAGAGTCAGAATATCATGGTGTGTCTGTTGTTTTTCCCCATTTCATGTATCTGTTTTTCTCCAGGCAGGGGAGACATTCCTGCCAAATGTGTATGCCATCGCTCTTTTTCTGCTACAGCTAGGTGGAAATGCTTTCAGAATGAAAGATCTTTGTGAATTGATGTTTAAACAAACAAAAAGAAACAAAACCAGCCAAAACAAATTCTCAAAACACCCAGCTCTCATGTGGTCAAAGAAGCCACTTCTTGGAGTAAGCTGACTTGTTTCATGTTTGATCCCATATGGAGTTACGGAGGGAAACCATTCCTCGAGTGCTTTTGTTAAATAAAGCTGTTGCCATGAATTAAGCAACGCTGCCCTGGAATGTTTCTGATCATGGTCTTGCAGAGCTTGTGACCTTTGCACTGAACATGTGAACTGAAACTTCATCTTCCAGTGTTCAGTAACCATGTTAAAAATTCAGAGGTGAGGCAGTCTTGGGATTTCCTTAGGCTAGCTTAAATGCCAAGTGAAATTTAAGTACTGATTTATAGAGTTACTCTTCTTTTTTTTTTGTGCTAAGTCTAAAGTACAATTTCTGTTATAAATCTGAAATTTTTTTATCTATTAAAAAGACCTCCACAATTGCATAGACAATGTCTTAAAATGCTTTCATTTATAGAAGCCTCCTAAAGCATTGAAATATTGCCATCTTCTTGTCTAGGTGCATTCAATTACTCTAATTGGAATGTTTGTAGTAGTATACTACTACTGCTTCTTAAGGCAATTGCTTTGACCCAGGAGCTGGTTCTAGTGCCTGCAGAGGAATATTCAGTTTTAACTGGGCTGCAGCTGAAAGGGGGAGAGAAGCAGTTTAAAAACTGTGTCTCTTGCAGTCCATCACTTTGATGCCATTGGACTTCCTACCCAAAGAGAATGCTATTAACAATTAGTCTTTTTCCTGTTTACCAGATAGGAACACTGCCACCTCTTGGCTACTCACCATCCTGACCTTTCTGAAAACTTTGTTGTTTCTTGTGATGTTTTCTGGTGCAGTGTTCCTGAATAATTAGGTGGTGCTGTAGTGAAAGCCTTAATATACCATGTTGTAGACTGAAGATTTTGTATGGAGATCCTAATAATTGTGGATTCTACCCTGGAACAAAAAGATGGAATATTACTTGGTCAAGTGACTTTCAGCTCTGACCCATTGCAGTATACATCCCTTAAAAATGTACTAAGTC
This sequence comes from Hypocryptadius cinnamomeus, assembly GCA_013400635.1. Lineage (NCBI taxonomy): Eukaryota > Metazoa > Chordata > Aves > Passeriformes > Zosteropidae > Hypocryptadius > Hypocryptadius cinnamomeus. The sequence goes on along the minus strand of VYZP01035400.1, from coordinate 14,577 downwards.
AAGATGGATTTCTGCCCTCACTAGATTAGCTGACCACACAATTTGGCAACAGTGCTGGCATCTGAAAGTAATGTCTGGCACAAAAGAGATTCAGCCTTTATGCCATTAAAAGGGAATTGACAAAGTACTTTATAATGATCTTTATTTGGTTTTGGTCAAAGCTGTGTTGATCAAATGGTGAATTCTATAGTTGGGGAAAAAAGGCTGTGTTAGGTTCTGACCATTAGGTTCTAATATCAATTTTAGTGAAGCTGGCTTGAGAAGTAGTTTAAAATATTGCAGCTTCAGGATTCCTGATATTGTGGGGGGTTATAATAGTTAGCTGTCAATTCCAGAACACTTCCCAGTTAGAAAGAAGCTATGCTTCTACCCAAAACCCATTTCTTGCTGTAAGCAGCTTTGTCTTTTTCTGTAAACATCCAGTGTTTTGCTGGCCACATGTTTGTCTGGTTGTGCAGAAGATGCACAGGAGGGTGACTTCTTCTGCCCAGTTAATCTGCCACAAACAAAGTGAGCCTTAAGGAACACCCCCAGTGCTGACTCTTTCTCTAACAAGCCAGTCCAATGAGTGCTGGGAAGAACTCTTACTTAAACCTACCCATGTGAGAGAGAGTCTGACTTCTCTCTGAGAAGTGGCACTTCTCAGAGGACTTTGCCCATAGAAAATTCTGGTACAAAGCAGTGACACCCATAGCCCAAAGGGCTGTAACACCAGCTAGTGCAATCCCCACCTCAAGCAGCGAGTTTTAGTGGAATGTAGAAACTTGAGAGAGACAAGGTACTTACAAAACATGAGAGGACTTCAGTGGTTGAGTGGGATTGTCAGGATGCTAACAACATCCTGACTCCTATATTAGCAACTGGAATTAATTTCTGGGTGTGTAATTTAAGCTCTATAACAGTAATAGAGGATCTGGGTTTCCAGCATCTGTTCATAAGTTGCATCTCACAACCCCTTCTCAAAGGTGGTCTCCTTCCTACACCCCCTACCCCAGCTCCTTCAGGTGTGGGGGTGGGAGGTCATGGTGGGGGAGCAGCTTTGTGCTGCTGTGTCCCTGTTTTATGCACATCTCAAAAACGAGGCAGGTGTAAATCCAATTTCCTGTGAATGAACTTTGAAACATAACTTCTGAGATGGTGTGGTTTGGAGCCTCTTGTGGGAGAGACTTTTATAGAAGAACAAGAGTGACTGGCTTGAGAAGGAGAGTAAGGAAGAGCCTGGCTTCCTCATCAGTAGGAGAGATGGGGGGCCTGGGGTGCCAGTCAGTACTCTAGTGGCTCTTATTCCACTTAAATAAATTACTTATTTAAAAAAAAACCAAAAAAAACAAACAAAAAAACCAACATGGACTCTTGTATTACTGCACTACAAACTAGAAAATAAGCTGCAGAGCTTTAAAGACCTTCTGTAGCCATAGCAAATAAGGCTTCACTGTGCAGGTTATATGCTTCCTTCTTGCAGATCTTAGTGAAGTAACAGAAAAGGGTGAAAGTTACTATAAAAGCTTTTAAAGCCTTCTTGTCTGGCTTCGTGAATCAAGGTTTAGAACTGCTGGAATTTCGTTATTGGATTTAAATGACAAGTAATTTGATAGTCTAAAAGTTACTAAGATATTTTTGTTTGGGAGAAAACCCTCTATGTTGTGTTTAGTTTTGATGGTATACAGATTAAAGGTGTATTTTGCTCGTTCTGTGGCATTAATCAAAATACTATTTAGTGCCTATTTTTCAGCATCCTTATTAGTGCAGAGTCAGAAGCACTGTATAAGCAGCAGTGATGGATTTTTAAAATGGAGGCTTGCTGGAGGGAGGAAGGATTGGCAAATATATGATGTATCTAAAAAACACTGGAAAACAGTAATTTTCAGGAGTGTTTCTGTAGTGGCAGATTCATTAGAACAAAATGTTAACTAGATCGTTTTGGCTAATTTGTGATACAAGTGAACAGATAATGGAAATTTCAGGATTGCTTGCAGCCATTATGATGGCTAAGTATTTTGCATGGAAGAACAAAAACCTACCTTAAGGATTTTTTTTCAGCCCTTTTGACAAAGCTTAAGAGTTTTAACATCTCAAAACATGTTTGACCTCCCCACCCTTAAGCCATTTTGACACTCTTTACCATTGCATTTCAACAGGAAAGAAAGATCCTTTTTATAGCCAAATGGCTTCCTCCTTCTCTTCTGCCTCTTTTCCCCTCCATCCCCCACCCCAGAGAGCCTTTCTAGTGCTCAGGCTTCAGCTGCTGCCTGGATACTGGCTACATCTGTCTTGTTTAGATGGTCCTAAGAAAAAACAGCACTGAATGTGACCGGAGGGCCAACAACAAGATATGTTTCTTTTCAAATTTGAAAGGAAGCCCTGCACTTGCTTCTGCCTGTTTCTCTAAACTGTTTTTAAATCAATCATGGCTCTTGCTGGTAAATGCTTTCAATCCCCTCCCTCCCTGAAATGGTCAAAATCCAAAACATTTGAAGAAAGTCTAACGAGTTAAATATGGTGGTGTTCACAAGCCTGTTTCTCCTCATACAGGTTCCAATTTGATGAAATAAACTCTTTATGGGCTCTTGCTTTGAGACAGCCATTGGGAAAAGTTTCAAATAGGATAGTGTGACTCTAGGTGGAATTTGGAGGTTTGCAAGTCCATAAATACTTACAACTGATGGCAGACTTGGGCTTTTGTACTTGTCTTAAAAGGGACAGCATTAAAAACTGATTTTGGACCTAAGCAGTACTTGATGTTTTGTGGTGAAAAAGATGGTGACTGTCAGGGAAAGAGTAATGATGTGGGGCAGATGGAGGACTGAGTAGTTCCTATTTTGGGGGGAATCATCTGATACTTTTAGAGTGCAGGATTAGGGCTGGAACAACGACAATCTTTGCCAGTCAAGAATGGACTTACAAAAATGTGGGGTGGTGGTTCTGTTTTTTAAAGGTTCATCAGCTGGGTGGGGGGAAGCCGTGCAACTTGATCCCGTTGGTAAAATTCAGCCATAGCAAAAGCGGATTTGCCCTTGTGACAATATCTTGTTACACACAAAATAGGAAGAGACCGTATTAATGCATGAGAACACACTGATGTTTTTACATCAGAACCTGTGTGTGTCTGGCTGGAGGTGGTAACTTTTGGTTAGTGGTGCCTTTACCACCCCCCCACACCGGAAAATGCATCTTTATAATGAACTGCAGCGGACAGAGGAGAAAGGAACTCTTTTAAGAGCAATTTCTTCTGCTGTTTCTAACATCCCTTGATTAAATAATGGTTGTTATTACTTCTACTCGTTAAGGAACTTATTAGCCATTTCATTTTTAATAGGCTTATACTGCAGTGAATAGTTCTGTGTATGAGCTCTATTTTATTGTAACTGTGATGTTTTTAGCCATGAAAATAAGTGTGTGGGAGATGCATCCTAAATAGTTGGCATGCTACTGGTGGGACTTTGGGTATCCAAGAACCTTGTCCTTTAAATTTTATGGAAACGATGCTAGAGTGAAACTGTGTTTCATTGCAGCATTTCTTCTGTAGTTACAGTGCTTGAACTTTGGAATCCACTTTCCTGGCTTTTGTGTGGAGAGGCAGAGCAAAATGGATGTTTGCCCTGAACTCAGCACGTGCACTGAGCTTCAGATAACAATTATTTGGCTTTTTAACATCCTTGTATTTGGCATGTTGAGCCAGCCACACGGGGTTGTCCTGTGAACTCGCACACAAGGAGCAGGTCAGCTCGCTGGGGCTTTAATTTCCACTAACCTTGTGTTGCTGCACTCGTGGTTCTGTGCAGAGATGTATAACCTCAACCAGCTCTGAGGTGGTTTTGGCTTGTGTTCTGGAACAAAGACTCTGAAGTTTGCTTCTTGGATGAATAGTAAGGGCAGTCTCTACCTCAAGCCAGTCTCTCTTAATGCACGTTGCAGGATTTGGTGTAGAATGTGTAGCTTACTCCTAGAACAAGAGGAGTGCTTTTAAAGTGTGTTTCCTCGTGAAAAGCTGGATTAAATAGGAAAACAGATTTGCAAAAAGTGAATTTAATAATTCTGACTCAATTTCTTCCAGACTTGAAGGGGTAGATTTCAATTTAATTCACTGATTTAAGACAAATTAGTGGCCTGACATCTACTGGCTCTCAGCAGACCTGAGAGAGTTCACAAACTGGAATAGGCTGTGCCTCTACTGGTGGGTTTAACAGTGTTGGCACAAGGTGACATGTACACTTGCTAGATTTTGTCTTCAACCAAGGGAGCTGTGGAGCCCTCAGAGTCCAAATTCTCCTGCAAGTAAGCTGTATCTTTGTTTTCAGACTTCTCTTGACAAGTGTGGAGTTCCGTAAAATGACCTGCCAATGCCCAAAGACCTCTGATTTGAAACCTATGTCCCATTTTACAGCCTATGGCTTTAACCCTGCAGAAAAATGGGCGGCTGGGGGTTAGGGATGGAGATTAATGTATTAATGATCAGCCTTGCTTTAATATTCAGTTTGTTAAAAGCTGAGGAATTTTGAGTTTTTGTCATATTATGGGTAAGGATTGGTCTCACTGCAAAACCCCTGCACTTGGCCCATATTTAGCTCTGTGTGCAGCCCTGTTCTGCTGGTGTAGGGTGGAGGATGGACACTCGCTGCACGCAGGAGTAGCGTACAGCTGGGGGAGCGCTGAGGGCACTGACAATACTGTGTCAGCGCCAACACCAATCTCCTGATGATTTTGATTCCTCGTTTTGGGAAGCTGAAGTTTGTCCTCCTCCAGCCCGGGCTCAGTGCCTCCAGCTGCTCAAAATGGAGGCTGTTTGCTGATACAAAGGCGATCACGATGCTGCTGCAGTTGCCGGAGGGCGTTCCCTGCCCAGCCCGTGGCTCCTTCAGGCGCTGGCTCTGCGGTGGCCCCAGCGAGCGAAGGGCAGCGCTGCTGCTGCTGCTGCTGCTGGGCCGGGAGGAGGGGCAGGCAGCCCCTCGCCTCCCTGCCCGGCTCTTCCTTCTCACCACTGCCCTGTGCATCAGCACCAGCCTTTACTCCTCCGGTAGTACTGCTGCCGCTCTCCCATCATCAGTACAGCAGGCTGTATTAGTGAACTGAGCTGGCTGATGAGCAGCTTCATCCTTTACAGACTGGGGATGAGTTTTCAGGGTAGTCTTCATGTCAGTTCTCTGGTGGCACCACAGGGTGCTGGTGCTTGCTTGTCTAAACTGGGAGGGTGCTTGAAAAGGGTGGTGGTTCTGCAAGAGGTGGGTTTTGCTTGGGTCAGCCTTGAAGCCTTTGTGAAACCTCTGCTGTGTATTTGTGAAAGCAAGTCTGAGGTTGCACTGGGTGCTGCATCATGGGATAGATACATACTCCATGTAAGTCCAGAATCTCTTTGGAAATAGCGCTGACTTCCCCTGACAGCATCCACAGTGCAGCCCTGGGGACTTGCAATTCTGCCTAAAGTAGAGGAGAGAAGTGGTGTGGGATTCGGATAATTACCTGAAACTTGGAGCCTCTTGGGATTGAATAGCTTCTGTTTGATACCATGAAACCACAGTACTAAACAGCTATCTCTTGCAGTAACCCTTGAACCACATGCACCTTCAGGTCCAAAGTATTGCCTGCAGTGAATTTGCTCTTTTTTTCCCCTTCAGCTTATTGAACTATGCCAGTAACAGAAGAGCAGTCTCTATCAGAAGAGACACTGGTCTACTGCATGAGTTGAACACAAAAGTCAGTGAGAAATCTGTAATAGAGGGTTCTTGCCTTGTTCCTCAGTTTACCAAAGACTTCTGCAAATACCATCTTACAGTGGAGCTCTTTACACTTTGACTTGTTAAGTTGTAATCCTTTATCTTTCAGATTTCCTGCTTGTCTGGCACCACAACTTTTCACCTGTCTTCTAATTCAATACTTGGGATTTTTTTTTAAAATGTAGCTTTAACAAACAAATATAACTTCGAGTAAAGGGAAGAATATTAATGTACAGTGTAACTGGGGCTTCTGTTCACTGTAAGGGTCTTTTGACCTGCTTATTAGTGGGGGCATTGTTCTGGTAAGCCATTCCAGGACCCATCCTGCCAGTCTTCTGCACAGGATTAATCATTTCCTCTTGACCTCCTGCTCTCTTTTCCTAACATGTTGCATTGATCAGAATCCTTAACTCACAAGTTTGCTCCTGTTTTTTAAAGAACGGGAGGAAAAGGAGGGGGGAAGGAATGCAAAGAAATTAGATATAATGTCTGCTGTTAACATTCTTAGTAAGCTTTATTCCTTTTTTTCCTGCTTGACTCCTCCCTTCTCCCAAGAAAAGAAATCCCTTCCTGGTATGTATTAGCTCCAGATCTCAAGCATCTTGAGTGCCTCTGTTTCACTGGAATTACTTTTTCTGAGCATGCAACTTCCTGCAAGATCAGCTCTGCTTAGAAAGGTCACATTTAAAGCTTTACCTACCTGAGGCTTTCACAGACTACTGATCTACCACATTAGAGCACTTTATTAATCTTATCTGCAGTATTTCCATCATAGGTAAGGCAGTGTTAAAAATACTGCACGTGACTCTTAATTTCCCTCTTTTTTTTTTTTTTTAATGCCAGCAGAGGGGAAGGTATTTATGGGATCATATAGGGTACCTCCTAGTAGGGGGTAAAAAACATGGGAAACCCCCATATTTGTCTTTACTGACAACATCTTTGTTAAGCCTTTAAGGGAGCTGTTGACTTTAAGGTACAAGGGTCTGCTGCCAGCCAGTCCCAGATTATATCAGCAACAGAAAGGAGGGCTTGTTCTGTTCAAATCACCCACGGGTCCCTGTATTCCCCTACTACCTGTTGCTGGCAGCTGAACCAGACTTCACAGGAGTAGACCTCTCTAGACTTCAAATTTTACTTCTGCATGACCTAATTGTTCCTGCCCACTTGTGCCCGAGTGTGGTCTGGTTTTGAGAAGGCTGCTGCAGCTTGTGCTTCCTTTTCTAAGGTGTTAACAGCAGCTCCAAGGGAGAGAGTTAAGCTGAAGAAAGGCAATGGGATAAAAGCAGAGGTCTGTTTCCTGTTCTCATAGAACCTCTTTCTGTGAGGCTGCATGTCAGAGTAGTCTTCCACTCTCAGCCCTTGCTTAAGACTTCATCTCCTGGAAATAAATCATTTAACCTGCCTTGTATCTCTGAACAGTGATGCTGGCTGATAAGCTGTTCTAGGTGCAATGGCCTTGCTCAGATCAGAGGAATGCTAGATGTCTGTACCCGTTCCCAGGAGTACTTTGTGCTGCTCTGGGCTACCTGGGGATTCATCTTTGTACCCCAGTTGAGGCTCGGAATGGCTCCAAAGGGCACTGAGCCATGTGACTGACAATGCACAGATTACTGAATAGCAGAAATGACAAAGCTAGAAGCAGACCACGAGCTGGAAATAAAACTGGTTGTTTTATCCTATCAAAAGCAAATGGATTGGAAGCTCTGTCTATCTGCTGATAAATTCATAGTCCTGTGGAGTGAGAGATCTGACTTAGCCCATCCACTAAGCCTATTGCACCTGAGCACCAGACACAATAGCCCATTGTTCCTTAAGCTGTGGGGATTGTTAGCTTTTTTGTTAACTGCTGGTTTTGGAGGAATCTCCAAATTCCGTTTTGTTTCCTGCCCTGAGGTAGGGTTGTGGAGCTGTCCTCCCTGTAAGAAAACTATGATGGCTTGTGATGTCTTACTTCCCAGAGCTGTGTGTTGAGACCAAGCAAAAAGGCCACACCACAAAGCAGCATTTCGCTGTCACAAAGAAACTGGAGGCAAGAATTCTGAGATAATACAGGATACTTCCTAGCAGAGAAAGCTCCATGTTTGTCTTTGCTTTGTCGTTTTTGTTGTGTTGTGAGGCAAGGCCTTTGACAAGAACACCTCCTATGCTTGGCAATAGACAAAGCCAAACAAATCACATGCACTGAAGGCGGGTTCAGGCTGATAGCTCTGGCTCTCTGCGTGAGAGGGCTGGAGCTCGGTGGAGGGAGCTGTACATCTTTCCTACTTCTCTCAGAAGGTCCTGTGGGCTGGGGGTGCTTTCAGCCGTGCCCAAGACCTTGCATTAAGTGGTTGTTTTTAGCTGCCACCACGCCCGAGCATCTAGGCTATTGTCCCTGGCTGCTGCTGCTGGCTGTTGTGCTCCCCTAGCATCTGGCTCTAGTGATAAGGGACACAGTAGCAAAGATGAGGAGGACTGTGCAGCCGCAGAAAGGGGCCTCTGACTTGCCCCTGATCCAGCTCCAAAGGTCTGTCTTCCTCTTCCCCAAGCTTCCTTGTGGAGGGCTACAAGGTCCCTTACTGCCATTGGTTGATATCAAATGGGCCCCTTCAGTTGGGGTGTGGAAGGGGGTAGTTGCATAACATGCTTCTCTTTTCATGTGTTATCTTGATGGACTGTCTTGGCAGTTATTAGCCTGTTCAATCAGGGAAAAAAGTCTATTGACTTGTTTCTAAAGCTTCAGCTGTGTGGGCATACATACAGTTGTTTTCAGCATTGAGACTACATGCTTGCAAAAAAGTTAAAATGGTGAACTCCTCTCCAGGAGTTTCCTGTGAATGGTTTCAAGATGTCTTTACACTGTAAATTCGAAGTCCTGCCTCCAGTTCTATTTACTCAGATGAGAACTCATGGAAAGTGTTTTTTTTTTTAATCCAGTATAAGCAGAGAAGATATTTTTCAGTTTCGCATGGCAGTCAGAATAGGGCTGAGGCAGGATCAGGGCCAATCAGTCAGTCACACCTGCATGATTCACATCTTATTCCACTCCCAAGCCATCTTCTGTTAAAGAGCATATGACTGACTACCTGCAGTGCTAGTCCAGCATTTGGCTGCTCGTTCTGGTCCAGGGAGTATACTCGAAACCCTGAAGAACTCTAGGGCATTGTCAAGTCTCATTTCTAACTCAAACAAGAAACAGAACTCTCTTTTCAGAAAAGAAGGTATCCAAGTAGCTGGATTTTTATAAATTTTTGTGGCAGAAGCTGTGCCAGTGCAGTATCCCAATTCCAGAAACAGCTTATCATCCAGTCTGAAACCAATGTGTTTCGCTAACTGGCCTGTTTGTATGAGAATTATTTTTTAAAACTAGAGATGTGAGGAATAGCTATTTCTAGCAAGGCCTCTTCTAAGCTTTGTACATCTTTACTCAGAGTGTGGTGATGCACTGGCACAGGTTGCCCAGAGAAGTTGTGGATTCCCCATCCCTGGCAGTGTTCAAGGCCTGGTTGGATGGGGCCCTGACAACCTGTCCTAGTGGAAGCTGTCTCCCTCCTCCTGGTGGGGGGGTGGGAGCTAGATGGTCTTTAAGGTCCCTTCCCACTCAAACCATTCTGTGATTCTGTGGTCTTATATTCCTCTTGGAACCACAGAAGGTAGTACAGCAACAACCATGAGAATTAACTGAAGTAGCTTGCAGACCTGATGCAAGCTTTGATTTTCTCTTTTGGAGGGAAAATGTACAGTGGTAGAGCCTATCCTCTGTCTAGGAAACAGTGGGCACGTTCAGGCTGCATGAAGGTGAGGGTGATACTTCATGGTGTCTCAGCAGTGAATATGAGTTTGTGTGAATAAACCAGAACACTAACAAAAAAAAAAAAATCTGTTGTATTTTTCTCAGAATGGTCTTGATGAGAAATGTGTGTTTTGTGCAATAGAAGACTTCTGGTTACTTGTTTTACTCCTTCAGTGCTACCTGAATTGAGGGCAGAAAGGATTAAGATTGGTACCCATCTTTATGTTTTGATTTGGCAAGTAGATTAAGTTTGAGGTTGCTTTCTCTAAGCAATTACCAATGTGGTCTTTCAGCATTCTATTGGTAGTATCTGTTATTAAAACAGACGTAAATATTCTTTCACTTGTGTGAGCATTAGATTGAAGAGAGAAGTCTTAACAGAGCGGTTTAGCTCAGTGGCCTGTGTGTAGCAGTCTATATATTCAGAATGTGCTATGTTTGTGTGGTCTTTGTGATCACAGACCTTTTGATAGAAAGAAAGGATGTGGGAAGAGAGGTGGTTCTCCTCATCCTTATTCACTAAGGTAGGTGTTAAAGGTGGTGTGCTTTTCACCGTGCTGGTGAAAATAGTGATTGCATATGAAAGAACCCTGACCAACTGGCTTACAGCTTACCGTGTGGTTTACAGCACAGAGAGGTATTTTACTGAAGGTGTTAGTGCCAAATTACAGTTCTCTGAAAATGTTCTTCCTTCCCCCTCCTCATCAGAGGTTGTGGATATGCAACTCAGTCCATGCCCAAAGTCTCTGCTGTAGTTTAGTTTCTCACATGAAGAGCTGGCAGTGAGTAGTCCTGGGACACTGATGTAGCATGGGGAGGGGAGCTCTCTGTGCTCTATTTGGAAAACTTCTAGCTCTTGTCACAAAGAAAACACCAGCTTGTACTGCCCTGGCAATAAAGCCTGAGTTGCATGACCCTCTTAGACTAAAGAATTGCTAGACTAAATTGCTTGGAGTTGCTTAAATATGCATAGAAATATCTTAAATCCACCTAGAAATACCTTAACAGCTGATTGCATGCAAACTGGTTTCCCTGTGTGCGCAGGGGCTCAGCTGCTAATGGAGGCTCAAACAGGCTCTCCAAGTGTCCTTTGGCTGGTCGGAAGCCCCTTTGATACCTGTGCTGCCCTTTGCCAAGCAGCAATAAAACCAAACCCTTTCTAGGAACTTGGAAGAAGCCAGACCGGAGCTCTGCACATACAATGCCAACATTCAGCTGAGCAGTTTATAAGGAGCAGTTGGAAACAGAGGGCAGTAGTAGATGAAGTTTTAAGATCAGGGAATTTAGAAAAAGAAATTGGAGGCCGATTTTTTAACTTTGTCTTTCCTACCTCAGTAAAAAAGTAGTGGGGGTATAGGTAGACTAAAAGCATTGTTCTGAGTCCTTCATCTGAAGAAGCATGAGTTCTATCTCAAATATATTGTTAAAAAAACCCAAACACCTAAGTAAAAATTTCTAAAAACTGAACTCATTCCAGGAAATAAATACAATATTCTAGTATTCTCTGCAGTGAGTTCTTTATATTCTTAAATTCTGCTTAAATTCTCTCACTGCTATATGATTAAAAGATACTTGAATGATTCAAATGTTGGAGTGTCTTCTCCTTAAAGCTGGAAAATTTAATATTCATTATTTGCACTTACAGATTCACAGTGCAAATTTGGTTTAGAGAGATTAAAGTTAGTTTAATCTTTGCCTTCAAGACCTTAAACTCCTCCTTCCCACCCACCCCTTTCAAGGATAATATTCCACTGTGCCAGATTGCCCATATTGCCACCAGAAAATTGCTTGGACCACTTCTTACAAAATCAAAGGTCAACTCCATGCCTTGGTGGCAGCTGGGAAACTAATGATTTAATGCTGCTTTGACCTTTGCCTTCCTAGTCCGTTTGAGTCTGACCCAATGTTTTAATTTTCCAATACTGCTGGGCAGTTGGCTTTTGTCTGTTTCCAGATGTAACTTGCATATTGAGGCCTGTTACTGAAGTGAGAACAAAACAACAAAACAGCCTACAAGGGGAAGGAAAAATAACAGCACCTACTTCTTTTGCTACAAAATACAGCTGTCTGATGACACTGATGCTTCTGCAACTAACCAAGGTCAGGTTTAGAATAACAAAATGTGAATATTTGTCCCAACATTCACATCTAAAGTATGTTAACAGCAGTCTTAGGTAAATCCTGATTTTTAACATGTCTGTAGAAAGAAACAGAGGAAAAGCAGTAGCTCTTTCCCCTCTGTTCTGCCCTCAATCTCTCAAAATAAGTATTTTTTTTTCCCACCGGAATAAAAGTCAATGTTTGTTCTGATACTGGGAAAGACAGAAAAAAATAACCAGTTAGTTGTTGAAAATGCACATGCTTGCCGTGGGTTAGGGAATTGAAAGAAGTGTACAGTGAGATGGAAACCAGTGGTGACGTATCCCTTCATTGTGATTGGAAAGTTCTTTTTTTTTTTCCCCAACCAAAAAAACCCAGCACTCCTCAAGAGTATTTTGTCATGGATTTT
>VYZP01035397.1:0-11839 GCA_013400635.1 Hypocryptadius cinnamomeus | reverse complement strand
CCAGGAACAGGGGGAGGAGCAAATAGGGGAGATTTTGTGGGATCCAGACCTTGGTAGGGAAGAATTGAGCCCTTTTTTGTTGGGGTGAGTGAACTTCTGTGCCTCCTGCTCGATGGGTTGCATGCAATTCCTGATTTTCAGGATCTTCCCTGCCTTTGAGGTTCTGTTGTGGGAATTGGGCAGAGGTCCTTGTGGCCAAAATGTTCACTGGGCAAGAGCTGTTTGCAACATTAATCAATTAATAAATGCAGAATAATGAATGCAGCTGCTAAAAGGTAATAAGGAAGGGACTTTGCTTGAAAGAATTTAATGTTTTTCCTTCAAAAAAAGGCAACAATACAGGGATAATCAGTGACAGCCTTAGCAATATTTGTGGGAGGATGCGAGACCAAGATTTGAAGCTTTGTGCTTTCAAAAGGGGAATAGATTGATGTGTGAAATGTCACTTTCTAATGCTTGAGAGAGAGGGGACCCAGGGACAAAAGGTGGTGGGAAAAGGGGGTTTGGAAGACAAAATAGAGGAAAGGAGAGTAGGGTCTCACTCTAGAGAAATATGTAGGATTTGCCAAATAAAATGTGAATATAAGGAAGCTATTTAACATTGTAAATAAGGAATGTGACCCAAGTGGAAATGTGGCCACAAGGCAAAGAGGAAAAATGAGATTAGGTTTGAGGGTGTTTGCTGCACTGGAGGACAGGGAACAAAGGTTAGTGGTAAAGAAAAATGAGTAAATGAGACTCAACTCAGAAAAAAAGGGCAGAATCAAGAAGACAAAGATGTTTTTATGCTGGTTTTGTTCGTTATCTTGATAGGTGAGGAACTGGGGAACTGGTAAACAATGCCAAAAATAATAAATGGGGGAAAACGTGGAGTTTGCCCAGATAATTCAGACATGCGAGTCTTGTTTCCCTGGTAAGGAAATTCAGGAATTTCAGCTGTGTCACCAGCTGGGTTCACAGAACAGAAGTGGAGGACTAGAGGCTGAGTGACAGCAGATTTGGTGTGGATGTGCAGCAGGAAGGTCACTTGTGGGAATAAAAACAGATTGCTCCTCGACACATCCGGCCCCCTGGGGAACTGATCAGGGTAAATCAAAAAGCTGAGGAACTGAAGAAAGAGAAGATTATTAGCTCATTCTCTGGGGAGTTTTCTGACTTCTTAAAGTAGTGCAGAGGAATGAAAAAAGTGTGGTGAGCAACAACCTTCTCTGTCATCAGTGGTCTGAGTCCTGGTGTTGGAAAATGGAGAAAAAATGTGGTTCAGATGAGGTCAGACGTGAGGAAATGAAACAACAAATTATTTCCTTATCATAAGAATACAAAGATACCAGGAACAGATGTGAGATATCTGTGTAGAGTGGAGGTGGCTGATATCAGGAATAATGTAAAGAATGCTCCAAGTCTAAATTGATATTCTGCCTTTCATTAAGGAGAGCAGCACCGTGCAAAGCCAGCATGGCTGATTGGAGTTCATGCATAATAACTGCATCAAATTTGTGGCAGGTGGAATTTAACCTGGAAAAGTGATGATGGCTACACAAAGGGAAGGAAAAAATAAATCATGTATCTTTGTACCTACACCTCATTGCTAAATTTATTCAGCATCTTCAAGCTTTCTCTTGCTTTGCCAGACTTTATGAATGGACCTGATCCTAAAAGCTTACCTTTGTCATGCCTTATTTAAATATAGAGTAACTTGACTTGCAGTTGTAGGAGCAAATGGAGAATTGGTAGTTAAACTAAAAAAAAAAAGAGAACAAAATTAGTTAATGGGGACCTAATAAGAGATTTTTATTTGATATCTCAAATGAAAAACCTTTTACTGATGTGAAAATAATACGTTTTTTAAGAATTCTAAAGGTGTTAAGGAAAGGGACTCAGGAAAGTGTTGTTAGCATGGGCAAGGTGACTGATGGAGTTTGTTAATGACCAGTCTGGGATTAAAAATGTTTTATTCCCTACAGTAATATCAGTGATGAAACGAGAGACAGGGACTCAGTGTGGTGGTCAAAGAATCCAATTTTATTGTGGACTACAAATGCTTATATACAGTTTTAGGAAGGCTAGTGATGTTTACTACAATGATTGGGTTGAAGATCACGCAAACAAACTTACACATTGTAAACATCTCTTGCTTGCAGAAGTCTTGATGTAATTTTCTTTTTTCCAGTAAATCTGTCTGATTTGATTTCTTGCAATCTTGATTTAATTCTCAAAGTTATTTTTTGCTCTTGCCAAAGCATCCTGTTACCAAATCTCTTTTATAAGGTCCAGCGTACTCTCTGTTTTGTGTACCCTGATGTCTCCCCCTTTTCCTTTCCACCAAAAACACTCTTTTAATGGCCTTATTAATTAATATCTGCACACATTGAAAGGTATCATGATTAATACAATTATTATCAAAAATTATCACATACATACATATCTTAAAAAGAATCTTTTAGTTAAAAACCTCCAGCCATTAAAAGGCTCAGGCTTGATCTTTACAAACTAAAAACATTCCTGATGGCAGCCACGGGTGGGGGCATTACTGGATTTAGAAAGGCTGGCTGAAGTATAATTGCATCAAAAGGTTTGATTCTTATACACAGGAGTTATAGGGAGAAACTTCTTAAAAGTTTTAGACTGATTCCTTCCTGTGTATTAAAAAAAAAAAATCCAATTTCACAAAACCCAGGAGCTCTAATTCTTGGGGTTCCAAGGGTGTTTCAGGAAGGTGAGGGACCAAATTTGATTTGATTTGATTCCAAAATTATTAGTGTAAATATTAGTGCAAAGTTCGGGAGGAGCTATATTCCCCCCTAATTTTTTTTTTTTTTTTAAATAACATGTGGGATGCTGAGATGGAAAAAGCGAGTGGTGTGCTGCTGAAATGACCTGATGACTGAAAAGCTGAAAGGCCCTGTCAATAGAAAGAACAAATTGTGCTGTAAAAAAGAATTGGCTCAGCCTCCTGATGAGGGCAATAAAAAAGGAATTTATTTTCACTACAGAAAGTGCAAGGTTTTGTAAACAGAGCCTGCTCACTACTGTACTGGGGGGTTCATCAGCTGTAAATGGCAGGATGAGGAGCAGCAGAGCACACAGTGCCTCTGAGCCAGCATTAAAAAACAGCCTTGGATCTGCTCTGAGGGTGTATCAGAACAGTTTTAGGAGGTGAAGAAATGTTAATGGATTGTGCAAGGCCCTGATGTGTCCTTAGAGAAACACCATGGCAGGCTGGGTTCAACATCAAAACTGGGGGAAGTGTAGGAAAAGCACAGACCAGGGAAGAAGGAATCTGTTTTGTCAAAGAAGAATTCTAAAAGAACAAAAGTTTTTATGTTTTCTAGCCTTAAAAAAAGCAAATTTTGAGGAAGGACATAACTGTTTCCTAAAAACTGGGATGGTGGTGGTTGAAAATAAACAAGAAAGGGAGAGAAAGTGATTTAATTTAAAGATCAGTGTTAGTACAGAGAGGAAGTGCATCAGTAAACCTCATCAGAGTGTGAGCAGATTCCAGGGTCCTGAGCTACCACTGAGAAAAGTATGGAAAGCTGAGAAAACAACCAAGAAATGTGGATTTCTGTGAAAGAGAGTAACTGGGATGGCTGGGTTTTACCTGCCAGATGCAGAGAACATAATCTTCTCTTCTCCCTCTCCACAATTCTGCTTTAGCCCAGCATGGGATGTGGCTGTAATCCACACCAGGGCTGATATAAACATGGAATATTCTTCTGGGGACAACCTGAGATTTGGGGGTTTAGCTGCCCCTTGGTTCCATAGGACTGCCTCTATAGGATCAAGGAAGGGTTCTGCAAGCCTGGTAGCTTGTGTTTGATAGGGAAAAGACAGGAAACTCTTTAAAAAATGCAGTGAAGGATTATTCTGCTGGAATATTCTTCATGTTTCCAGCAGCAATCCCAGGATTTCCCAAGCTGCCAGTTATGCCCAAGTCACAGTTTATTAGCCCCTGATGAAACCTGTCCTCCACGAATTTCTCCAAACCCTTTAATCCTTTTGGCCTCCACAACCCCTGTGGCAATGCAGAAATGTGTTTTGTGAAAGAGTTTTTCCTTTTTTTTTTTTTTCCCTTGAATTGCCCGGTAAGTTTAAGGAGTGGTGTGGAATTCATGTTTTGAAAAGTAGTGAGGAAATGTTCCTTAATCATCTCCTTACCTTGGAGTCCACCAGTTGTGTCCTGCTGGAGTGAAATGATCCTGGTCTCTGCAGCCTCTTCCCACAGGAAAACTGCTCCAGTTTTTAACTGTGCTTCCTTCTGACCAACAGAAATTCCTCTGACCCTACAATATCTAAATGTTCAGATTCTGTTGAGCTAAAATCTGTAGTGAGTTAACTTAAAGAAATTTAACTTTTAATTGGTTTGTCCAGTTGAGGAGTCCTCTTCAAAGAATGGCTAC
Source organism: Hypocryptadius cinnamomeus (assembly GCA_013400635.1). Taxonomy (NCBI): domain Eukaryota; kingdom Metazoa; phylum Chordata; class Aves; order Passeriformes; family Zosteropidae; genus Hypocryptadius; species Hypocryptadius cinnamomeus. The sequence goes on along the minus strand of VYZP01035397.1, from coordinate 7,439 downwards.
AGGGTGTTTTTATTTCTAGATTAACCTTATTTCTCATTTCTCAGCTTTTAATCTAAAAAAATTAAATAGACACACTTTGTCTTCAGTGCCAGAATATTTGTGATTTATCTCTCCAGTCCTTGGTATTTAGAAGTTTGATGGCCATGGCCAGATTGTGGCAGGCTCCTTTTACTGTGTTCATCAGATGGAGAAAAAGAATTTTCCTGAGGTTTCTTCCTCTACTTTGCAAATTACCTGAGCAAGGTCACCTAAATTTCCTTCAGGATGTACCAATTTCTCTCCATGTACGCAAATTTAAAGAATTCCAGAGGGATTGTCTGTTTATGTGTTCATCTTTAGATATAAAAATCAGTGATATGAACCCTGCCATGCAGTGATTGATCAGATTTTTCATCTTTACAACCTTGGTTTTTTTCCCTTTTTCCTTTCCTTTAGCAAATCAAAGCATTTCAGAAATTAATTTTTTTTATTTTAGGGAAATAAAGGATATTGATTAAAAGAGGGCAGAGATGTAGAAGAATAAGTGTGATTCTACTACAAAATGTAGCAGTAATAAATAAATTGTCCGATTTTGGCTGAATTTTAGCAGGTTTCTTTCACACATTCAGATTATTCAGGGTCAGTGTGGTGAGATAAATACAGATTTAATATCTTTGCCTGTTCTGTTGCACTCAGGAAGACAGTGCATTCATTCAGTAAGATAATTTCTTTAAAAAAATTAAATAGTGGGTTGAACATGCCAGTAGATTAATCATTTTTCCCATCAGATCTATCCCTGTGAAATATAAATACTTACCATGTTTTGTCAGCAGCAGAGCAGCAGAGCTGATGAATTAACCTGCATGAGTACCTCAGACCATTTTAAGAACTTTGTGAAATTAGCAGGTATGTGGCAAAAGTGATAAATAAAGAATGAAGCCACTTCCTTGCTTCCCCTGGTCTGAATCCCAAACAATATTTTATTTTTTTTTTAGAGAGGCTCTTCCCTTCTTCTTTGAACATTCGTTTGAAAACTTTGCCATGTGCCAGTATTAAAAAAAAAAAGAAATATTCTGGAACATTTACACAATAAGGCAATCACCCATCCTGTCATTTTCCATATCCCCATTGTAATTATTTGAAATCCTTAGGCTTGAAGATGGGTTTTTTCTCCCTGCCAGCCCCAAATCTATTTTGGGAGTAGACTTGTAATTGTGTGTTTGTTAATGTGACTGTCTGTTGCCATGAACAAAGTGAGGTCACCAATTTTCTGTGGCAGCTTTGCCTCAGAGTTCAGGACTGTAAACCAGCCAGCACTTACTGAAATGCACTCTTTTTACTTTTATATTATTTTATTATTTTATATTATTTTTCTTTTTTTTTGTTCTGTTATCAAGCCAAGTGATACCTATGGCATGAACTGACACACATTGTGATAGTCTGGAATTATTCCTGTTACAGTTTGTATGGGACTTTTGTATTCAATATTTAATTATTCTCAATTGAATTATTCTCCGTTGTCCATTATTCTCCATCTTGTCAAGAATTTTCCTGTAAGTAAATGGAGAGTAAATGTATGTGAAGCATTTGGAAAACATTTATTTCACTTAGTTTTTGCTAAGGAAAAGTTCATCTGGTTGCAGGTTACGTTATATTGGAGATTCCAATGCTCAAAAAATTTATATTTTGGATTTGTATTTATGCACTTTTAAAAATATTGAGTCCATGCAGATCACTGAAGTGTATTTTATCAATGCACCAATGCACCATCAGTGCTAAGGTTTATAATGACAGTACAGTTTCTTCTATCAAATGGTGGTTTGGTCCATCTGTCTTCAGCTTTTAGATTTTTGTTGTTATTTTTATATCCCAGAATGGATTGATTTCTAGGCAGATTTCTAATAACTGTCTGGAAGTCAGCACATGGTGTCAGTGTGGCTGTGACAATTCAGAACAGTGAAAGGTTTGGCTCAGAACATCAGTCCACCTTTAGTACTTAACATCCTTTATAAACAGATTATTTATAACTTGAAATGAACAGTTACAGCCAGGCTGAAGATAAACACAGATTCACCAGGAACATGGAGAGAAAATTAATTTATAATATATAAAGATATTTTCTGGATGGACTTTCAGGTATCCCTGCCTTAAACCCAGCAGCATTAAAAACCATGAAAATATAGGTATAATTCACACCAGCTGTATTTTGGTGATTTCTGACATGAGGAGATTTCTCCAGATGCCATAAATTAAGTTTTTACTCTGAAGCCACCTTACACATCTTTTGATTTTACCACATAATGATGTTCATTTTGTGTGATAATAATGTGAGAAAAAGATGTTTGCTTGCATGAGGACTGAAAGGACAGTTAAGCCTCAGGATAAGAGCTCACAATTATAATTTTCTGGGGGGGGAAAAAAGGCTTTAATACAAATCTTTTTAAAAGAACAGCTCAGAGTGAATAAACCATGTGGAGCTGAGTTTTGCCATGTTATTTAAGTTCTGTGAGCATATTAAAAGACATGCACATTCTGTACATATTTTAGAATCCAAACTCTTATCTTCCCTGATTTCAGGCAGGCATAAAGCACATCACACACCTTACAACTAAAACAAAAACCAAGCTGGGAGATTTACAAGTGACCTGAAATTTAGCAGTCTCGTTATCACCTTTTGGATTTGTATCAGCACAGGGAATGATTTCTGCTGAAAACTGCACATGGAGCACATGCTTGATTTAAAATCTTTATTCAGGAGATTTTAAAAATCAGTATCTTGCTTTCTGCCTGGATAATTTTTTTTTTTCAAACAGATTTTATAATATTACCAGGAGAGACAAACCCCACTGTTCTGCTCTAGCAGCCAACATTCTCCTACCCCACTCTTCAGCTGGGATGTGAGCTATCACAACACTGGAAAATAGTGATAATACAGCACAAGAAAGGAATATTTACCATTAACACTGTTGCTTTTTAGTGTCTGTTTACTGATCTGTGATTCTGTTACAGCAGCACGTGGCGTGTTGGGCTGTAAATTAAAAAGGGATTCAGGGAGTCAAGGCTTAAATCGTTTTCTGATGATAATTAGGATTATTAAAAGACTCCTGGCTTCAAATTAGTGGGTTTTCTTTCTGTTCTAAAGTGATTTAAAAATTACAAATGGAAAATTCCAAACTGGGGTAGTCATATTAGTGATAATGATTTATAGATTATGTCTGCATTGACATCTGACAGCCAGGACAGCAGAACGAACAAACACTCAGATTTGCCTATCCCCAATGAACACCTCCCCACCCCGGCAGAAACCACCCACAAATTGTGACCATCTGGTATTTTTACAAAGCATGAGGTGCACTTGCACCTGAAACACCACAAAGACACCTGCAGAGAGGCTGGGAAGCCTCTGACAGGTGGGAAGAGGAGCCCCAAGCGCGTGGAGCGGAGGTGTAAATCCCGCGTGGAGCGGAGGTGCAAACCCCGCGGCCGCGCGCCTGACGTCGGTTTCCTCAGCAGCGGGGCTGATTGCAAAGGCAGATGTTGTCCTTCTTCTGCAGGAGCTGAGATCCACCTCCAGACTCCCAGATTGTTTGTGCCTACAGATGGAATTAGAGCTTCCTGCCATTGTGTGTGGCGTATGTCCCCTCGTCCCCGACTGACGCATGTTGGACATTCTGCCCGCGACGCTGGCGAGATGAGGCCGTTGCTAAAACTGAAAAATGGCCAAAATCCAAAGATTTTTATCATCCCATCCATGCCTTGCAGTGGTGCACGAGGGAGTTTTCCTTGTCACGGGCACACTTTCCCCAGCCTTTCCTTTGATTTCACACGGGCAGGAGACGTCAGTGGCACTTTGTTATGTCTGACACTGACTTGTGAATTGTCTTTAAAATAAGTATTTTTAAAAGGAATGAAATAAGTTTTTGAAAAAGGGATAAAATGCATTTTTCAAAATGGGAATCGTCATTCCAGGACTATGACTTTTTTTCTTAATTATTTTAAATACTGTTAGGGCTGTAAACCTCGAAATTATACGTTACATTCAAAGAAATACTATGAGAAAATAATTATCTAAAGTTTGGGAATTGTGATTCAATGACTGTGACTTTCTTTCAATTATTTTAAATACTTTTAGGGCTGTAAACCTCTAAATTATATGTTACATTCTGATTTTGGCACCCAAAGAAATCCTGTGATAAAATAATTATCTAAAGTTTGGGAATTGTGATTCCATGACTGTGACTTTTTAAAAATTATTTTAAATACTTTTAGGGCTGCAAAGCTCTAAATTATATGTTACATTCTGATGTTGGCATTCAGAGAAAACCTGTGAAAATATAGTTATCTTAAGTTTGGGATGAAGACAGGAAGCGTCCTGGCTTTTTACTTAATAAATACATTTTTAATGGAGCATGTGTGTCAATGTTAAGGTGAAATTTCCAGCTAGCTTTGCCCTGACCACATCAATTCAACTCCTGCTTTGTCAGGAACAAAATATTTTCATTTAAAAACAAAATTAATTGTGTTAATTGCCAAGAAACATGGATATTTGTATGCATGGATTTGCCAAGTCAAATGGGAATGAGGAGCCTGGATGTATGTAGAATAACTATGTTTTAATTTATCATTATTCAGGCATTCTCTCCACCTCAGTAGCAATATCAAAATAAGGATGGAGTCAAAACAATTGAGATCTGCATATTTTATACTGAAGCAAAATAGCTTTTTTATGACCCATAGAATGAATCAGTGGGTTTTATTGCCACAACTCTCCCAGAACATAGTACACTGATTTTCCTCAAACCTAGATTAAACATTTATTAATGTATAAAATAATGTTTGTAATTCCATTATATCTGCAGGATAAAAAATGATTACAGTTACAACCTTTGTGGCTTAGGCCATCAACCAATCACTAATTCAGTAATTCCAGGAGTTATGAGATAGTGAACTTAGTTTGGGGACACATTACTCCATAATTATGGGCAATGCAGTTTCACAGACTTTTCTCTTTTATGTCACAACATATAATTAGGGGCCACACAGCACCATCATAAATGTGTACACCTAGAGGGTTTTGGTTTTTTTTTTTCTTTCTTCTTTTTTTTTTTCATGGACAATGTAATGTATAGATTGTATGGATATATTAAAAGTATTTATGATAGGAGTAGCAAACAGCAGATCTTATCTGAGTACTGGAATGTGTTGCCCAGATACTTTGTGGAGTCTGTCTCCTTAGAGAGATTCAGAAACCATCCAGATGTGGATGGGTAACACTGGCTTCAGGTACCAGAGGTGGGGTGGACAGAGGGACCTCCAGAGGTCCCTTCCAACCTCACCCATCCTGTGATTCTGTCACACAAACAGTGCAGCAATTCTAATTTCTAAAATTCTAACTAGCGGTGACAATGACTTGTTTTCTCCTCTACAGCTGTTTCCTTCAACCTCTACCAAACTTCTCCTTCTCACAGGTTTAGTTGAGATTTTATTTTACTTTTTGTTTTTTGCCATGTAAAAAATCATCTTGAAAAGACTCAGAAAATACAGGGCTATATTTATAGTTGGGAAACAGTTTGGTTTTGTTTTTCATTAAGATTTAGAGATGAAAACCATGAAAAGAAGCAATTGTATTGAAATTTGATTGGTTTTAAATTTGTGTTTTCCGCTGCAGCGTGCGCAATGACTTCGACGTGCTCACAAACCGCCTGATTGGCAGCCACGGCTACTGCACCCAGGTGAGCTAAAGGTCCAATTTTGGGGATGTCCTGTGCTTCTGCTGTGAACTGACCTCTGGGAAGAGATGTATTTCTTATTTTTGAGTCATAAAGTCATGGAATCACAGAATGGTTTGGGTTGGAAGGGACCTTAAAGCTCTTGTTCCAACCCTTCCAACCTTCCCCTATCCCATCTTGCTCCAAGCCCCATCCAGCCTATTCTTGAACATTCTTGAACAGGGATGGGGATCCACATCCTCTCATGGCAACCTATGCCGGGGCCTCACCACCCTCACAGTAAAGAATTTCTTCCTAATATGAGTTTAACCTACACTCCTTCAGCTGAAGGCCATTCCCCCTTGTCCCATCACTCCATGCCCTGGTGCAATGTCCCTCTCCAGCTCTTTTGCAGCCCCTTTAGGTATGGGAAGGCTGCTATAAAATCTCCACCACTTTCCTTTTGTTTTTTCCCTTATTCCCATATTGTTGAGCACCTTCATCCTTTTTTCTTTTTTCCTCGTGTTTTGGCACATTTTTGTCTTTGCTTTCAGAGGTTCTGCTTTGCAGGCTGGTTTTTTGGCCTGCATGTGCCTGTACCTGTGTGTCCTTGTCCTCACACTTCTCTCATCTGTGTCTGTGGGACTCCTTGGTTGATTTCAGTGCTGAGATATTGCTGTGTTCCCTCCTGCCCTCTCAGAAAGGTGCCTGAGGTTCCATGTCTGATCCTGCAGCTCCTCAGTGATTCCAGGATCCCATCTATTGCCCTTCTGGCTGCCAAAGACAAGCTTCATGCTCCTCTCCTGTTGCTAGAGTGTTGTACTGTGACCACACAATGGTTCCTCAAGAAGGTGGTAGAACAACAGTGATGGTGAATAAAAGTGCTAAAAGTATCAGTAAAAGCCTATACAATCTGGGGAATCCTTCAGGAGAAGCATAGAGCTGTAATTGTGTGCAGTATTTTTAAAACCAGTTCCAAACTGGCCATACCAGAGTTATTCATGTCTTTGGGTATGGTAATTTGAAGTATTTTTTCTGGAAACTTTCTCTTTGTTATTTCCCCTCCTGGTTTTAGCCATATGTTATTTATTAATAGCGAGCTGGTTCACTGCCGCAGCACAGTCTGCTGTTAGCTCTGCTTTCATGCACCCCAGCTGGCCCTGGTGGGATGTTAGTTGAGAAAAATATCCCATATCTCTGTTCTTGAACTTCAGGCACACTCACATGTGCAAATGCCACCCACCCTCTCACAGGTATTTAGCCTCTGACACAGCCCTGCTTCAACTGGAGAGGAAATAATCAGCAATCATATCTAGGAAGTATCAATATCTTGGTGATCAGGGTCCATATGGGTAAATGTCTTACTGAAGGAGACTTAATTTCATCCAGAAATAATCAGTGAGAAAGAATCATAATTTAACAAATCTTGTCCAACATACAAAATACATCACTAGGCACATACAGAAATGTCATGTAGTACTGGACAGGCTTTGAGTTTATACCATTCATGCTGTACTTTTCAATATAGAGAAGAGGGAACGCCAAAACATTTTCATTAAAAAAAAACAACACAAAACAACACTTATATGAGATGTTTGAGAATTGGATGTGAGAGTAAATAAATTATCAGCAGTTTGCCTCCAGAAGGATGAAAATTGAAAACTCCTCTAATACTTGGACTTCAGCAAAGCTTTCACTACTGTCTCTCACAGCATCCTTGTGAGGGCTGCCCTAGAACAGAGGCTGGACAGA
>VYZP01035393.1:733-29738 GCA_013400635.1 Hypocryptadius cinnamomeus | reverse complement strand
ATTTTCCTATAAATCTTTTCTTCGTCCTTTAATGTAAAATTTGTGCTCCTGCATTTTGCTTCTACTTGTGATGAACAATTGGCCAAAACAGCTCCAAACCTATGTCATTTAACTGTGGTGCTTTATCTCACATTCCCCTTCTGCTTTTGCTGTAAAATATGCATGTGTTCTGTGACAATGTTAACATAGATTATATATTTTAATAGCCCTGTAGGTGATAACGTTTAGCACTGTATGAAACTATTGCTGTAGTGTTTTGTGTTGAAAAGGTGAGAAACAGTGGGGTTCAATAGTTGTATGTATTTTGAGAAGCTTATTTCAGGAGAGCTTATACAACTACATGTGTTTAATACGATAAAAGGAACTTCAGCCTATTTTAATGAAGAAAGAGCAGAGCTTATTTCTCAGTTTTGGCCAGTTTGGCATTTTTTGGGGCCACCATGAGTTGTAAGGAAGTGCAGCTTGTAATTCTTTCATCATTGTCTTATTTGACAAAGGAAATGCACAGTGAGCAATAAGAAGTACAGTGCACAGGTGTGCATTGGTTATTTTTAGGGACAGAGAAGCAGAGTAATTGCAATGGAACTAATCTTGCCACTTAAAAATCACCAAGTGCAGAAGCTGAACAGAAAATAAAATTTAAGTAGTAGGTATACAGTTAATACATTTATGTTTGTGTTCCAGATGCATGCAATTTTGTATACAACTAAGCAAAAATATTAAAGCCCATTTTCTCTTTTTCCTTTTTGTATGCACACACAAAACATTAAATTTAAAGAGCTGTATGCCATTAGTTTATAAGATTCACAATTGTTCCTAGAACACTGAAAGTAGCTCTTGCAATGATAATTGTAAAATGTTAAAGCAATAGCAAACGGGTTCACATTTAGTATAATGATTAGATAAACTAGGGAAAAAACAGCTATTATGTGTTCCTGGACCACAGTGGAGGTAGAAAGCAAGAAAAGTATGTGGTGTGACTGCATATTATTAAAAATGTAGCACTTTATATTTACTTTGCTCTTAAAAATTTGAATGATCTGACTAACAGAAACAGACAATTTAATATAAATGGTTTGGAATACATTAAAAATGTATACAAGACAAATCGCTATTTTATAATCATTTGGCAAAGTAGTAAATTTGCACTGCAGGTTTGATTCATAACAAATTTGCATAACATTTATGTGGAGTTTTCATTGTGCTAATACAGTTCTTTTAGCCACTTTTTAATGTGTGCTACCATTCTATTATATACCTTTGGGGGTACTTGGAAAAAAAGAGGGAGAGTGGGGGATGGGAGTTAGCAGGAAGAATATGACAGAGTTCTAAGATGAAGGTTTGTAATCACAGAGCTAAAAAGCTAGGAAAAATGGATTGAAAAGTGTATGTAACTTAAAACTGGGGGAGTGGAGGAGAAAAGCATGTATTCTGGGCTCCCATGGGGATTTTATTATATAGTATTCACTTCATCATTCAGGAGGGCGTGAGAAGAAAGATGGGTATCAAGAGCGCATGGATCGAAGGGGCTTCCATGAACAGCTATGTTAAATGAAGGTGCTTGTTAATATACCTTGATTTGCATATGTTTTATATCCTTTTCCAAATATTCCAGGGGCAAATGAATGTTTACCTTGTGTATTTTGCCTTTTACTATTGTAGCTCTTAATTTTCTTAATTCCTTTCCATTCAAAAGGCCAATTTGGAAAAAGCAGTGCAAATTTTCTTCGAGGCAGAAATGGGAAATACAGAGGCATGAGGAGAGAATTGGCATTAAAGTGTAGGTGAAATGGATCCATTTGAGAGAGGTCTGGTTTGACATTTCTATCATACCACCATCTTCTTGCTGATGGGCAAAAAATTGAATAGGAAATCATCTAAATCCCAACTGTGAAATGTCTGTGGGGAAAAAAATATATTTACCAGTGTGCTTATGTCTGCTTTCCAATAACTTCTAGAATTTCTCTTATCACCCACCCCACCTCCCCAGCCTTTGTCTCTTTTCTGTATTCATCTTTTCTTACTTTGTAGAATATACACAAATCAGACAAGGAATAAATGCATTGTCCTGTACATAGAACATCATAAACACAGATTTCATGCTGCTTTTTTATCAACACCATTACTTAAAATCAGTTTTATATCTTCAGATAACCTGTATAAATATTTATTACTTGCAGTATTTATTACTTGCAGTATTTTCATCTTGAATTTTAATAACCTAATGCAAAGTTTGAAAGTTAAGAAGTAAGCCAACTGGCTGGCCAGTGCATGGCTGAATGCATTTATGTACTGATTTTGAGTAGGAGGATGTTAATAGAGGTACCCACCTATGCACCCCATGTGTAGCAATGGGTGAATGGTATGTATTTGTTCCTTTGTTTAACAAAATTTATAAAATCTTTTGGAGGGCAATAATGGAATTTCTATGCTTGGTCACAAGGTACAAATGTAATGGTTTTTTTCTAGATATTCTGCAATGCCTGAATTGTCTCTTCCAAGCAGCTCCACTTCCTGTAGTTTATTCTCTCAGTTTGCTCAGATGTCCTGGTGGTTGTGCTGGATGCGAGTTCTGATGGCTAGTCTTCCTTCCAGGGTCACAGAGTAATGTTTGAGTTAGTTAAATGCAAGGGCTTCCAGCATCCTAAATGAAGAAGATTGACTTTTGATTTAGCTTGTTATTCAGTGGTTTTGCTTTGTCTCTTCTGCATCTGGGAAGGAGGAAACATGTTCCTCAAAACCATGAGACCAACACCCATATAGTTCAGTTTCTGAACATGAAAAGGGGTAAAAATAAAAATAAGAACACACAAAGGCATTTGGGCACTCCTTGCTGAACAGAAAGGTTGCAGTTATCTTCTTAATTCTAAGTTTGATGAGAAGTGTGGGTTTGCATTTGATTCTGCAGGTTGCTTTTCCAGATGACAGATGTAAATGTAGTGCAGTGACAACGACATGGATGTGAAAAGTGACAGTGTAGGGAAGTAAATGCATTTATTCTTTTGTGTAAAGAGAACACCTCTGGTGAGCTTCATGATAGTGAAGTAGCCTTCTCTGCTATTGCCTTGAACTTTATGTGTTATGGAACAATGTATGGACAGCAAAATGGTTCATTCTGAGCAGATACGCAGAGTGACTTGCTCAGTCAGATTCAAGTAATTGTAAAGAAGACCAGTAAATTTTATGTCTCAAACAGTAAAGCCCTCCCTAACAAGTACCGCAGCCTGTTCTGCTTTTATATTGGCACACTAGTGATTCCTATTCCAGCTGAGGGGTCAGCTGCCTGTGCTTCAGTTGAGAGGCAGGGTAACCAGGGCACCTTGTCCCTGCTTTTGGCAGTCTTTAACTGAGGAGGTAAATGTCCCAAAGAGAGTGAAGGATGGGAGATAAAAACATAGGGAACACCATTTCAGGTGAGATTGAGCTCTCCTGACTGTGGAACTACAACCATGCTTAAAGAACAGAGATAGAAGGCCCAGGGAAGAGCCTCCATCTGTCTCCATTGGCTAGAGTGGGAGCTGTGTCATCCTGCTGAGATTGGGCATGGAACTGTTTTATGCATATTGCCAGTGGCATTAGGTTTCACCCTGCAAATGAAGCTGTTCTGGGAACCTTCTGTGGAAGTGTTTCACAGGTGCACTTTATTCTCTTTTCCCAATATTTTGACTGAGAGAGAAAGTGATTTCCCTGGCTTCACCTCACCTAGAGGATTGCAGTTTAGTAACTAAAATGCTTTTGTACAAGAAACAAGAAAACTAAATGACCAGTTCATTAATAACATCAGGAAATTGTACTTTAAATTTAAAATACCCCGTTAATATTTTCTTCTCACTTTGGTTCTTCATATGGTGGGCTGCCTTTCTCAACCACGATTGCTGACTTTTCTACATGAGAAGCAAAATCAGGAGCAGAGTGTGCCCATTCCTCTCTGGAATGTAAAACAATCCTAATATCTCACTTCATCCAACTCATAAAAATATAGTTTTTTCTAGAAGTATTTTATTAGTATGATTCATTAGACAAGATTTCGTTGTCCATTAAAACTGCTCACACTCAAACTTGCTGAATAATCATAACTAAAATGCTTAATGATGGTGAGGTTGGGATAAATTAGCGGGTTTGGTTGATATCAAAGCTCTAAATGTATTTTCTTTACTGCTAAATGACTGTAATAATCCATTTTCTGTTTGTATTAACATTAATAACCATTGCAAAACACTTCCTAAGAGCAAGGTGCAGGAGGTTTGGTGGTCTATTCTGTGCAGCATGCTGAATGGTTGAGAACAAGATGAGCAAAATTGATGCTACGTGTGATAAGACTTATCTGACTCCTAACCTATAACAATTGGCTCAAGAAAATGTACAACTCAGAGGTAGCTATAGGACACATTTTAATGACATTTTTATCATATCTTTTATTCTGAATCCTTGCAACTTTCATTTTAAAATATATTTTCTTGCAGTTCCTGTTGTAGTATCAGGGTTTCCACCTTGAACATTCAACCCTGATTTGGTCTGGGGCTGTTTTGCAGTTGCAAGCTGTATACTTTTTTCATTCAGAGGAAAAAATAGAGCGAAGAGTAAAAGACATATAATTTAGTGATTTTTTTCAATAAATACAGGAAACTGTGTGCAATGAATGCCTAGTTTTTATGAACTGGAACCTTAAATCATAAATAAAATGTTAATTTGTAGACATGTGTAGTTGTGAAGCAGATGGAAAAATAGAAATGTGCCGGAAAAAGTAGGTATTTGCAGAAGCTAATGAAGTTAATTGGTCTCATTTGGCTACACTATTTTCCCAAAACCCCCAAAGACTGGGCTTTTTAATTCTTTAATTAAAAATGAGTAAGGTATGCTAATATTATAACCTTTACTTTTTTTCCAGCTTTCTATATGCATACATCTTATTAATAGAACCACCCTTAGCAGTTCAATATTAGCAAGCACATTAGTAATCTGGAAGTTCTAAGGAGGGTGCCAATATTTTGAAACAATAATTAAAAAATTAGCAATCCATGAGTTAATATATGCTTTGAAACTTTAATTATTATTTCCTTTTCCTGATTCTACATGATTACAAAGAAAGGATCTGTTTTTCTCCAATTTAGAGAATGTAAATTAAAGTACGCAGAACAGTTTTGGCTGTGGAAGATTTTAATTTTAAATAAAAATATTTAAACCAATTTTGATTAACAGAGTTGCAGGCTAAGTCTGCAGCAAAATACTGGGAATTGGCAATGTCAGTGAATTGATACACAACTACATGAGTTTTCCATAACTCTTCTTTTCTTTCATGGTGGGAGAGAAATATTGGAAAATATACGTTCTCCTTGCTGATGGGCATTGGTGAGAAGCAGCTCAGTCCCTGTCGTGTACGATGGGGTGTGGGGGTGCAGTGAGCATCCACCACCGCAGCCCAGGCACCGCTGGCTGAGGGATCGCCTGGCCCTCCCTTCCGTATGAAGTCTTCTGTCTCTGGATGATTGAGCTTGAGCAACTACTTATGGTTTCAAAGGATTTGGATAATGTTACACTGTAGGGTTGGAAATCTCTTTGAATACTAGGTTGCAAAGGGACAAAGACGTAGTTTCAATGCATTTATTAGGCCCTGGCTGTAGAAGCGAGGAACAATAGACCATCTTTTTTAAAGTTAAGAGATCTTGGAACAGGCCGCTCCAATAAATCCTGGGTTTAAAAAGTGAGGTACATGCTGCAGTGCTGAAGTTGTTTATTCATCTGGAGTGTATTAGGCTCTTGATTAATAAGAAGACATCTGCAATTTTACATAAGAAACAGAGCGGGCAGTTTGGCAGTTGTAAATGGAAATGGAGAGGGAAGAACCAAACCTATACAAAGTCGTCTACTCCTCGTTGCCACTGGTGTTGATAATAATCATTACTACAGTGGTTAAGTATATATATTGATAAAATGTTTTAATCTGAAGGGCTCAGGAACCCTTTTTACAAGAACTACACATCCTTAAGAACTATTAGCTTTTCAGACAGCTCTATAAAATGGAAAGTCATCTTTGTATACCTAATCTGATCTCACAGGTCTCACACTGACATCTGACAGAAGTAACACATTTGACATTGAATTTACACTGATACAAGACTGATGTAGACTAATTCTTGATGTTACCTTACATCTCTCTAAAATCTGTGAGCAAAATCATCAATAGAAAAGTAACAAGCCTGTCAGAGACACTTCCATAGGGACAATCTTGCATCTTAAATTTAAGAATGCTTTAAAAACCATCCAACAAGTAAATAGGGCAAAAACTGTGTAAAACTATGAAAAATAAACTGTTGCCTAACACATGCAATGAGTGTGATGACTGAGAACCTCAGTGAAACCCAGTAAGGTTTTGAGGGGTTTTTGGTTTTGTTTTTGGTTTTTTTATAATGGTGTGCTTAACTATGCAAGTCTATGATTTGGTAGAGAAAATAGAACTGTTGTCAGCAGAGTTTCAGACAAATTGGTCCTCAGTTAGAAATTGATTTGGGAGGGCCAACAAACAAAGCATTAGTATTTATTTCAGGAAGTCACATGCATTGTTAATAAACCATAAAAGGGCAAATTCTGAACAACTGAACACCTCACTCCAAAAAAAATGTTGATAATATGACTCAGATGGTAGATCAGCACTTTTTGCAGTAGAAAATGACAAGTTAGTTCTTGCCAAAGAACTCTTGATTAGGAGTACAGGAGTACAGGAAATTTTCAATATTTAGTGTTGAAAACTTGACCAAAACAATCTGATCCTCTTGGCACTGCAAGCTTAGTCAAAGTGTAGGGCAATGGCAAAAAGATGAGAGGAACTAGAGACACATCTGAAAGTTTTCCAGAGTTGGCTATAAAGCAGGACTTCATAAAGTGGAGAGTACACAGGAATCATTCTGATCCTTTTGCAAGCCATCTATCTGCCTTTCATGACTCCATAAATGTTTGTAGCAACTCTTAATAAGGAAATGTAGGATTAGCAAAAAAATGCATGCTGGTTAGCCTTCAAGGCAGTTACATCTGGAAGTGGGGAGCCATGCCATATGATCAAGCAACTCTTTACAGACCATGTGCAAGTACTTCTGGTGCCTGTGACAAGCCCATTAAATGTAATTTAAGGAGTTAAGGTGTAGCAGTTACCTACACCCAAACGCACTGAGACTTGATGTCCTACTATGTAATGAGCCACTGTGCATCTCATTTTAGCTGAAACATGGGAGAGGCAGAGTTTGGCCACCAGTGTCATCAAAAACATTGTTTTCACATCTGAATTTCCTTTACCATCCTGCTGGGCCAGCTGAGAGTCGTGCTGCAGTGGCACCCTGCGAGGTACCTCCAGCCAGCCAGCCAGCTAACAGGGACAGAGCCAGGAGCAGAGTGCTCCCTGGGAGGAGCTCGCACGTTTGGAATGCAAGCTGTGGCTCGGTTAACCTTGCAGGCTTTTCTGGAAGAATGACTTCAGAAATACGAGCCTGTTTATTTTTTATCAGGAATTAGTTAAAGATGTAATGTACATCTTAGGGTCTTTGTGGAGGAAGGAAAAGCTTACTTTTTGGATATACCTTTATTTATTTTTATGTATGTATAAAATTATGCATACACATTATTTTTTATATATATGTTAGCTTTCCATATAGCCACTTCTGAATGCATTTTGTATATCCAAGTTAAAGTATTTGTACTTGGCTAAAAAATGGTTTAGGGCTAATTGTTTTAAAATGAATCACAGTGTGATTTTGCTGAAAATACTTGTCTGTGGGAAGTTAAAGAAATCCTACAAAGGCTTTTTTTAATGTAACTTACTGAAGAGCAAGAACTGTCATGGTAGCATATAAATGGGGCAGATGGAAATATCCCCTCGAGGCTATGGGACTTGAGTTAATAAACCTTGAAAAGTTACCATAATTTTCACTTTGTATTTTCCTCATGAACCCAAGTAATACAGCTCATTCGTTTTGAATATTACCACTAGACTCCCAGGCAATAAGTCTGATTTTCTTAAACCCTACTTCTAACCAGATCCAGACCAAAGCTAAAATGCTTGTCCATTAAAAGTTAATAGCAAAAATTCCATTGGCTTCAGCAGGGCCAGGATTTTATTCTGAGACTTTGGATTTTAGTGTATTTGTTAATGTAAGTTAAATTAAACAGCTTAGTGTTCAAAAGGTTGGCCAGTTATTTTTCTGCTGATCCTCCTCTGTATCTGTTGGATGCATTTGCTAATAGTTTCTTGATATAAATATCTTGCTAGAAATTTCCTCAGTGTGTTCAGTACTTCACACCTGCAACACAGAGAATATTAGCTTTTTTGCAATTAAATGCATGGGGAAAGGGATGAATGTAGTCGAGCTTCTGAAAATGGTCACTTAGGGTTAAAATCTTCATGTAATATGAATAGGAGCTCATGATAAAGCTAAGTCAGGGTCACATATACTCTTTACCTCACATAAGAGAATCTGAGGTGATACAAACTGCCTCTTTAGAGGAATGCAGTTTTTAGTTTGTGAAGGAAGTCAGCAAATTAGAATATTTCAGAGGCAGTAATTTGTATCAAATAGCAACAGAAATCTAGAAGTTTTCTGTGGAAATAAAATAGTCCAATGTGGGGATGATAAACCTGGGCTAAAGCAGCAGACTTGAGAGCCAAGGAACAAAAGCCAAGTAGTTATGTAGAAAATTTGGGGAGAATGAAGCCTTTCTTCAGCCATTCTACCCTCTAAGCAGCAGAGAGAATGTTGTACCAGTGCATTCTAAAATCCCAGCTCAAGGCTGAATAAAATGAAGAAAACAGATCCTGCTGTAATAAAAACACATGTAAAATTCCTGGAAATGTTTCCTGTTACAGGCTGCCTGGTTAGTATAGGCTGCCTGCACATTGGTACAAAGTCAGCAATTGTCTGATGTTCATATTTCTTTTTGCCAGGAAGATGAAGATCAGACCGGAAGGTTATCAGTCTCCTTTGCAGTCATGTTAGGATCAGAAGGAATAAAAAAACTAATTGTCTTGATTGCATTTCAGATTGTTTTGATTGGGATTATGCCCATGAGATAAAAAGCCACAAAACAGGCTTTTTTTTTCTGCCACAGTAAAAGCCAGAGAAGAGCTTTTGCTTTGGAGTTGATACAGAATAGTTCAGATAATGTCCTGCAAGCCAGATCCAGTCCACAGCATGATTCTTCCCAGATTACCAATTTTTTGAAGTGACCCTGTGTTGGGACTGTAGCTCGGCAGGAGCAGCTGTTACTGGCTCCTCCGGATGGTCAGGATGCTCTTAGTGTACCCTTCGCTCCCCAGCTCTTCTCTCCTCAAGCTGCCACTGTGTCCATGTTGTGGGTGAGGGCTCCTGTCCCATGACTGCAGACCCTGTCAGGTATCCAAGGAGCTGACCCAAAACTGGCATCTGGCCAAGAGCAATTAAATGATTGGACCAAATGGGTAATACCTCATTCCAAGATGAGTATTTGCGTTTTTTCACAAGGCAGTCTTCCATTGCATCTCTCCCTTTTTTTTTCCCGTCTTTATGTGGGATGTGAGTTATCAGGGGAGTTAGAGGTTGCAGTTCCATTAGCTGGCTGGAGACATTGCAATATGTGATATTTTCATTTGGTCTGCTCTGAGCTGTTCTTGCTTACAGGAGGTCTGCAGTATATTTGCAGGCACGTAACATATGCCTCCAGTAGACATGTTTCAGAGGAGTGAAACTGGTGGTAGCACAATGTCTACAAGGCTGTGGAAAATGGGGGGGGAACACTTAGACCATATGCCTTGAGGCTGCCTTCTTAATGGGCTTGAAATAAAGAAGCAGGAAGTGTTCTGGTGTTCTGGGATGCAGAGAGACACATTTTCAGGTTAGTACAAGATACATGTTGGGAGTATTATTGACCAGCATTGTTCCTTCCCCAGCAAGAAGGGCCCTGGTTCTACGTCCTAGTGATCAATTTCCAGCTTTTTTGAACAGTTTGCTTATTTATCTTGGACAGAGACCATACTGCAATCATCTGGGCTAGACTACTGTAATGCGCTCCTAATTGTTTCCCTTGAAATTGATCCGGAGCCTCTTTGGGGTGGATATATTAAAAAATACAGCCCTGTCCATGTAGCTGTTCAAATTTTAATCCCCTGGTTCTTGGGCAGCAGCCTTGCACTCCATGTCCTTGTCTGGCAGTTGCTCACGGTTGGACATGGCTTTCTCTCCCTGGGCTGAGTCAGACACAGGCCCAAGGCAAGGCTTTCTTGTCCTCAGTTGTGGAACTCCCTGCCAGAGCCCCTTGCTGGCTGCCTTTAAGGCAAGCTGCAAGCCCTGTTTATTTCAGTTGGCCTATCCATGACTGTTTTATGGGCTCCCTACCTTTGTTTTTGCATCTGCTACCCTTTTGTTTTTCTCTTTCCTCTAACTAGTCAGGAATTGAATCTTTTGGGGCTGGCAGGTCCCTTTTGAATTCTGTGTGTATAGCATATTGTAACATGCTATTAGATTTTGCTTTCTACTTTTACTGTTTTGCATTTGGCTCTTTATGCTACTTGGCTTGCAATTGGTGCTTTAGAAAAGATCAAATAAATATATCATTGTGTCAAGTCTTATTTTGTATGAGGGTTAAATCCAGTATCCAAATATAGTAAGAATGTGTTTATGGGGAAACTTAGTACTGAGAGAATTACAGAGAAAGCTCCAATTAGAAAGCAAGCTGATTCCATGCCATTTGCTATGCCATGTTTTCTTTAAGAGAAAACTTCCACTGTAATTAGCAAGAAAGTGCAGCCTACCGGCCAATGCATTACCTAACACAGAGCCTGCTATTCAGTCTTAGGAATAGTTTGTGCTTTTATGTGCTCCTGTGGAGGCTGACGGTACTGTGAAGTCCAGTATCAGCAAAACAGGAGTCTAAACACGAGCGGAGTCAGGAAACCTTGTACAATAGATGATAAATAGTGATTTGGTTCATTGGCCACTTCAGGAGGAAGCATGTAAATGTAATCGTGGAATACAATGGTCTGTGCTTCAAATTTAAGCACTAGAATTAAAGTGTCTGTTTTCCATCCTGGACAAATGATTTAACTGCTACATACATACCCCAGCCCATGTACATGATGTTTTTATTTATGTTATGTGGGCTGCCCCGGGATCAGCAGAAGTTCAGGTCTTTGTTCTAGAAACTGCATAGGACTCAACAAAAAGACGTGTTTTACCTCACATTGAGATAAGTCTGATAACATCAACCAGGGGAATGAAACAAACAACTAGGAGGAAGAGGAAATAGCAGCCAAGTGCTGTACAAAAAGCAAGGGTCTTAGTTCAAATATTGTCATCTGAAAATGGTTTATGGGCACTAAAACAGAGGAGCAAACCCAGGGGTAAGGTCATGCCACTTTGCTGAGCTTTGGGAATCCAGGAAGTTACATATCATCCATCTAAGGAAGTTCCACTTGTAAAATACTATCAAAGCCCAAGTCATTTAGGGTAGCTTGGTCCTGCAAAACATTACAATTATTAATCACTTGACTAATCCACATTAATCAGTACAGCCTAGTAGCAAAATTATTAATCAACTTGCTGAACTGAACAATGTTGCTATGAAATGAGCCTACTTGGAATTTTAAAATTTATGAAAGAGTATAAAACAAGATGACTGGAAAAGATGCAAAATCTCCGCAAAATCAACTTTATCTCTCATCTTACTGTTTCCATTCCATCTACCACCAACAAGACCAAAAACCTTGATGGAGGCTGGTATTTGGAAAGTAAAGTATTCCTTCTGTGTATGTGTGAAAAGTGAGTCTCTCCTGCCCAAACACAAACACAGAGAGAAAAATAAAACTAAAGATAAAAGTAGATGTGTGAGAGGGGAAAGTAAGTATTTGTTTCTTAATTGTGAGGAAGGTGGTTGTTAGGCTTTTAAGAATACAACATGTAAATGAGTACAGAAACAGTATACAACAATCCATCCAGAAATTTGAATGTGATCAAAACATGTAAGATACATTGGGAGATGTGTAAGAGTCTTTTCAAGAAGCCTCAGGGGATTCAAGAGAATAATCTGGTGTATATAGCACAGCCATCTCACTTGAAGCAAGGAAAAATAAGGCAAAGGGTAGTAAACAAAGTTTGACATGTATATTTCAGTGCTGGAAGTAATAAATAATGGTTGTTGGTGGGAGCTGAGTGCTTTACTGACAAGAACAAGACGGCAATAACTAACTTGTCCCAGATGAAGAACAAAATCTATTTTCTGTAGATGGATGACTGATTAAAAATGTCTGAACATCAACAATTATAAAATGGGGAGAAGGATCTTGGCTGTTAATGCTATTTGTACTACTTCAAAATGTGTATTTTCCTTACATTTCCTTCAAGGAGTCACACAATCCTCTGCTGTCTTCAGACACTTGTTCCTTCTGTGGCTCTTTGGGCTGCAAATGTTCTGAACCAGAGGAAATGGAAGCAGTGGGTCTGTTGAGGAAAGGCCACTGCTTTCCAGAGCAGGTTGATGACACAGGCTATTGAGTCCTTACAGAGAATTGTTTGTCTTCTGGTTTTAGATGGCTTTAATTCCTCCAAATTACTCCTTGAATAATAGGAAAAAGGGCAATTTGAATTTCAGTGACAGATTGGACATAACAGGTTGCAACTATTAGGTCTAATTTTACCATACTGAGAAATAAAATTGCCTAAACATAAACATCGATCACTGATGCAGTAAATTAATTTGTACAGAAAAAGTAGTTTAACTGCAGTGCACATTAAACATAGAAAATTTTCAAAATTACAGCTCTCTGAATTAATTTGTACACTTGTTTACTTGTTAAAAGCAAAGCGTAACTTTTTTGATTTTTTTTCTTTCTCTTTGTGAATTTGAATTTTGAAAACACGGACAATCACTGATGGCTGTTTTTTTTTTTTCTTTTCCCCCCACTTCTGATCAGGTTAGTAGACATACTAAAGACCTATTTTAAATGTTTCATTCTAGCAAGTAAATTCAGCATTTCAATAGGTTTGAATTATGCTTTGTTCAGAACTGATGATGTCATATAAATAAAAAATTTACGATTTGGTTCAGCAATGAGGTTACATTCAAATGTGTCCTCAGGCTTATTTAAACAGTTGAAGTCTTCCAAACTGCTTCACAAAAAATGTCATCTGTGTTTTCTTCCTTCTACTCCCAACAAATCTGTACATACTACTTCCCCACATTTTAATATGGTATCTAGAGACTTAACATAGATGCTAGCCAACTTTTCTTCATTATGGCAGTTGCTGTTTTTAATATGCTTATTGTTTTATAAGATGGAAAAGAACATGCCCTTCTTGAAACTATGGCTGTAACGTTACCAAACATACGCAGTTGCAAGTGCATATGTAAGCTGGATAAAGGTTGCCTAAGTCACAGTGGAACAGGATCTGCCAGTGTGGCTTATTTTGATGGTATCTGGTGTCTACTGTTTTCAAGGACAGTAGTTCGATTCAAACACAATTCTGATAAGTGGCAGGTTTTCATGTCTTTAATGCCCTGACAAGGGCATCACTCTCAAGAGAGGGAGGTGAAACCATTTGGATGAGAATTTCTTCCCCTCTCCTTTGTGCTGACTCACCAAGATAATGGACAATTAATCGTGAACCTTCTCTGCAGGGAAAGTCTAGGGTTATCACTAATAAAAAGTGCTCATGAAGTGTTTGGACACAAAAGGGGGAGAAAAAATAAACATAAAAATGTAGGAAACAGGACCAGCATAAGGCTCAATCTACAATATGAATTTTTTCACCTCAAATTATGGTGAATGATTTTTCAGTAGCAGCAGCTAGCAGCTTTTTAGACCTGGCTCATTTCTTGTGAACTGTGAAAAGAAAGGACAAGAGGACTGTTGTTTTTTTTGTTTTGTTTTGTTTTGTTCTTTTAAGGGAGAAAGCTGGCTTGTATATTTTTTTAGAGACACCAGTTAGTGGGGCTGACTGCTCTTAGTTACCAATCACATCATGCTGTAAAATTTTCCCTGATAGGATAAGAAGGAACGGTCTAAATAAATTGCTCTTCACCTTATCTTCTGATCCAAGAGCAGGTTTGCAGGATTCTCTTCAGGTTTACTTTTATTCTCATGGCTTACATTTTGACTATATGTGGGATTAGTTTCCTTTCCTGAAGAGTGCACACTTCTCCTTGCTCGTGGGGAAGGCTCACAAATGGTGAGTCTGTGCAGCCCTCAGTTTTTGCTTCACTGGGCAATCCTAGCAACTCTCAGATGCTCCCATAACAGCCTGCTGCCCCCGAGGTCACCTGGAGAAGGAGTTGCTGGAGGTCAGCAGAGCGCTGTTCACATTTAGAAGCCAACAGGCAGACTGCCCTGGGGATTAGTGCTGTGGCTGTACCTGTGCTCCCGCTGTAGCGAGCGATGATGCGATTGTGTGCCTCTGTTGTCCAAGTAGACACAGAAAAGATGTACAGTGTTTCCTGGAGTTAGACAAACCAAAGATTAGCCTAAACTGAGAGTGGAACAGGTTAACTGATCTTTCTCTACCCTAAGCTTTCATTTGTCCCTCGAAGCACTGAGCTGTCAATAGAGTGTACAGACTGATAAGTATAGGTTCTCCTCAGCCTGAAGAGATCTGTCTGATAAGATGGCCTTAAAAAAAAGAGAGAGAGAGAAAGTACGTTAACTGCTTTGACTGCAAAATACCCCCTGGTAGCCAGAGATAAGACACCTTGAGCTGCTCAGAAGACCTTAGACAGGATGTAAATGAAGCCAATAAAAAAAAAAAAAAAAAATTCACATCCAGCCACTATTCTGCTCTGCCCTTATTTCCAGCCCTGACAGCAAAAGGCTTAATTTACTGTATTTTGCACCAGACTTCCATTCTACACTGAAGAAGCTACAAAGGATCGTTTAAGATACGGGCTTTAACAAAGTGGAGATCTCTTTATTTTTGGAGAGGCCTCTATTTCAGACACTTAATTGTGCATTTCAGCAGGCTTTGATGAATGGAAATTATACAGAAGAGAAGGAAAATTCTGCCTTTTACAAAGAATTACACCTTCTCATTTTTATAATTTAATCACTCAAATAAACCTGTATTAACGTGAAAGGACTGAGTGAAGCATATACATATTTTAGATCCAACTTTTACCACGCGAAATTCCACATAGAGGGACTGATATTCTGCAAGATAAGCAGACAGTAGGTGTGACAGTTTACACGTGACATCTTCACAACACAATTTGGTCTTCTGAGCACTGTGGACTGGGAAATTCATTAGGTTTCCCTTACAGGCTAGACCACCTGGATATTAATGGAAGCCATGCACACCTGCCAACCTGTGCCTGTCCCATGGCATAGACATCCACATGTGTCCCCATTCAAGGAACCTGGGGAAAATGAGAGTCAGGAAGAAAGGACTCTCTTAACACAGCATTTTGACTGCACTGAAAAGGTTCCCAAAACATGTTGCCCCCAGTGTGACTATGCTGCACTAGAGTTGGTGTAAGCATTTGTCTGCCATCCTGTTAAAAAAAGCAAGGTTACCTTTGGCCCAGGACATCTTTTTTAACATCTGTGCAGCACATCTGCACTAACAGTCAGATCTAGAACAAGAGAGCCTAAAATGGGATACAGATGGACTATAACAAGCTAAATAGAATTGGTAATCCAAAACTTACCTTCCTGGGTTTACCCCACTTTGGTAGGCACCTCTTCTTTTCATGAAAATTTCTCAGGTTGCTGTGGTTTGGTAGTTTGTGCAAACCATCCTAGTGTGAGCATCTGGGTACCTGCTGCCTTTGATCAGCCTGCTGCATGAAGAGTGTCATACTAAGCCCAGTCAAAGTGTGGGGCGCTTTCAGCAGAAAATGCTGTGTTCCTATGTTCTCTACCTGGGGGCCAAGTAGGTAAAGTATTACATGACACGAGGCCTTGATTCAGTTCTCTGAGTATCCTGAGGGGAGCCACATTTCCTGCCACTGAGCAGAGGGTCTTAAGTTGTCCCAAGGTCCCTTCTCCTGGAAGCTGGGCTGAAGGAAAAAGTATCCTATTCATAGAACTGGAAGGAGCACATTTGAGAAGGAACTTGTTACCGTGTAGAGAAGTACACTCATTTAGTCCAGGGGTTCTTGCAGTCTGGAACTCATGATTAAGTTTATTTTTGTTTTTATCCAGTGCCTCTTTAATGTATAAAGAGCCCAGTACTCCCCTTTCCCAGCTGAGTGCCCAAGCTGCAAGGCTGCAGACCTTTTCCTGCTTCCCCCCCAGGGCCCCATGAATCCTGCTTTCTTTGCTTCTTGTGCTCCTGGAGACACCTAGGTCCCTTTGCAGATCTAGGTCCAGGAGTTTTCACCTGTGTAAATAAGACCTCCACCACATTTCTGTCATTCTAAGAAATAAGCAGTTCTGTGTTTATTTACTGTATTTAATTCTAGCACACTGTAAAATAACACTGATGTGTTTTTGAAAGCGTTAACTGCCTACACTGCTTTCGCTTGATCTTAATTTCCTTTTACTTTCCATTTCCTTGAAAAGATTTTTAGATATCTTTGCCTGGGTTTCTTTCAGATGCAATTATTGACTCCCTTCTTTCTCTCTACCCTGTATTTCTTTCTTTTGCTTCTCCACACATTGCCTTCCTTCTTTTCTCTGTCCTAGTTTAGCCCCCTACTAACTGTCTTGCTGTTGCTGTTCAGATCTAAAGGCAATGAAGCAAAGAATTGGGGTGGTTGAAATGCAGGCACAAGTGGGACGGACAGGCATATGTGATAAAAAATGGGGGACCTTCATGATTAAACTCTAGATTAACTGAAAGAAGGGAGATACTCAAATCAGGACACAAGGTGATGCTTGTCATCTCAGGGGATTCTGCTTGCAAATCCCGCCCAGAGGCTCCATCTTTTGTCTGAGCCTCCAGCTAGGGACTTTTTGACAGCCTGCCCTTCTCCCTGCAGGGTCCTGCAGCTGTGTGGGAATGGGGGCTTAGAGGGCAGCTGTGAAGCGGGGTCTCCTTCAGCTCTTAGGGCCTGATCTTCTGGACCATTTGATTTTGGGAAGGAAAGAGAAATAATGACATTACTCTGACTTAAGGCACACTCCTTATGCTGTGACCTGGGAAAGAAAGAAAATGTCAGCTCATTTTAATACCTATATATCTTGAAAGTTTGACTGGGACTGCGCTACAGGGACTGCTGTCTCTGAGGCTTTCAAAAGGAGCTGCAGCGTGGGGGAAGATTGGAGGGAGAGGACTTTTGGTCCTATTCATGTTGATGTCTGGGGGAGAGCACAACCCAGTGAAAATAGAAGGCAGAAGCAAATACTGGGGTCCAGTGAAGAACCCTGAACTGTTATCCCCTAGTCACTTGCTGTTCTTAATAAGCAGTACAAATACTGTTATCGGCACAACAAATTGTAATAATTATTCTCTAGCAAAAACCTGATTGACTGAATCACTACTTTTAGTACATGAGGTTGTTAATATACAGGTTCTTAGGAGATCATTATTATGTGCAAGTTTGCTGGAGTATCTGAATGGGCTTTTGCTCTGCCATTATCTTGATTTTAAATGCAATTATTCTCAGGGTGTTTTTTTTCTGACCCTAGCTTCAGATGGAACAAGCCTGGTGGTCTCTGACTCATACTGTACAAACAAACAAAAACAAAGACTAAAAGAAACAGCAACTTAACAGGGGAAGAAATACAGTGTAAATGTGTTTGTCACATTTAAGCAGTGGACAAATGAGCTAATTTGAATCGCTTAGTGCTTGTACAGTCACAACTAAACAACCCCTGTAAATTAATTGTGTGACATGTGATTCCCAATTATGTAAAGCAGTATAATAAGCTGTGAGGATGGTGGCTGTCATTAGTTATATGTACAGGAGTGTGGAAAATTACTTATGCTTTCTCTTTGCCTATAGAGGCACAAAATGCCAGCTTCCTCAAATAAGCAGAAGGGTAGCTCTGTTTTCTTCTAGTTGCAAATTGAGTTTTGTGTGTGATTTGAAAGGTGGAGCAGAATATGAACTGCCTACATTTTCTTTAATTTGGCTGCAGAAGATGGAATTCGTTGGGCTCTGTCTGTTCAAATGAACTTTAAGCAACAATCAAGGAAAACATTTATGCTCCTCTTTACATATGTAATGGTAATATGTCTTCTGAAGAAGACATAATGGAGCTGGAGCCTTAGGTTACCTTAGGAGAGCAATACAGGAATGTTAACTACTTATGTAGGCATTAAAGGCATTTTATAAAAGCAAGCAGGTTTTTCCTGTGAGGTATTAAAGTGACTTATTTGTTGTTTCTAGGAGCTGCCTTTCCTCTGGTTATGAAACTTAAAATGGGGAAACCTCCCTACCAGCTGTCTCAGTTCTTTTGGTCAGGAACCCCTGTATGTTTCTCCCCCAGTAATCTAACTGTTAACATATTTAATTGGTGCTCCCAAAGTGGTTTTGAAATATTGATAGATTTTAAAAAACATCTGTAAATTATAAATAATTTTTAAAGTTCACATTTCTCTTTTGAATGCCCATTACAGAGTATTAGTTTTCAAGCCATTTAATAAGTCATGAGACAAATGAGTGAGTTTAATGTGGGGTCACTGATGTGAAAAAAATGTGATGATTATATTAAAGTTTCAGCTTTTCCAAAACTGTGTACATTTCTATTGAAAGTAAACAGAGAATGTTATGTAATTATGTATATTTTATTTAAAATGAATTAAAGACTAGGCTTACCTTCTACTTCCATTAAAAACTTCAAAACTATAGCTTCTTTCAGTGACTTGTATGTTAGGCCATCACTGAAGCCATGCTAATCCTTAAACACTGTCCTTTGATCTTCTAGTTATTTAGATCTATTCAGGCACACAGCACAATATTGTTTTATTTCAGCAATATCTAACCTCTTCATTTGCTATTTATTCACACCTGCATATTCCCCTAAGATTCCTTATCTCATTTTCAGGGTAGCCCTGCAGACAATTAGTGGTGGTAATAATATAAAATGTGGCCAGCACTAAAACCTGAAATGGCCATTACAACTAAACTATATGATATATAATAACCACTCCACTCAATTACCTGCACAAAAATGCAAGGATTTAAAACTGTGGAGCCTTATCATACATCCAGTTAACTGACCTACCCACCTGCTATTTAGTCCTTCCTTTCTTACAAATCATGTTCTACTTTGTGGCATGCTGTCTGGTAAATTAGCAATGCTGTACATTTCTATGAGTTTTCCATCCTTTTCAATACATGTGTATAAGCACATATAAGTCTCTTCACTGGCATATGAACAGGTGTTTGACTGGTAGTAGGACAACAAATAATAACTGCATAACAACTCAATGCATAAATGCATGCATGTGCATTCACAGTCCATGTGCCTGTGGCAGTATGGAGTACACAGGTTTATGTGCTGCTGCCTGGTGTACTTGATTTTTCATTTTTAGTATCTATTATCATCCTATGTAACTCATTATTTTCTACCTGTTAAAGAACCCTTGCTATTTAGTACTTCGGATGGGTTCCTGGGGGATAGTTGTGTCACCAGTCTGCCATTATTGTTATGGGAGAAAAGTAGGGAGGACATATCAGCAGGACCCAGTCCATCTCAACTGCTGGGCTCTCAATTTGGTCAAATCCAGCAGTTTAAGCATTTTGCCAGCTCTGTGTTTCAGGGGAGAAAGAATTATTCTTGCAGGAATGGCTCAGACTGGGGAGATGCAGGTTCTGTTTCCTCCTTCACACAGATTACATTTGTAACCTGAGGCAAAGCATTCCAGCTTGTCTGTGCCCATTACTTGAGCAGCAAAATGGGGAAAATGGAAAACTGCTGCTTACAGGATATTGAAAATATTAATTTGTTCACATGTGTAAACTCTGTTCAATCAGAGGACCCCTATGTATTATGGCACATAAAGGTCAGCTGACATTTGCTTTAGGAATGTGGCCATTTGTTTAGTGGCAGCAAAAACATGTTTAAATCATACAGAAAAATAAGCCATGATAAAGCAAGTGCCTTGAAGTCTCCAGCAAAAGCATGTGTATGTCATAGACCTTCCTGGTGACTAAGTAACATCTTTCTGAAGCAGTCCTGTTAATTCAGTCAGCAGCACTGGGGATAAGATCACTTTTAAGACCTCGCGTCTGCTGGGGTTGGCACATGAGTGGCTGGCTGCTAACTGCACAGAGGTGCTTTTGTGCTCTTGTGCTTCCCCCTTCCTCCCCCCCTTTCATGGGATAACTCCTGGTATTGCTTCACTTTTCTGTTGGTGTGCACTTTCCCCATCAATACTACTGAACAGGTGTTACTCTGCTACTAACTGAGTTTCCAGCTGTCCTCCTCCAACACAGACCAGGCAAAATTTGTTGTTTCGTCCTATTAGACAGACTAGAGAATTATCAAGCCTGAGATGGAGGTCTTCCTTGCAGGATACGATAGTTTTGTTGCCAGAAGATGGTCAGGAAGGCCTGGCTGGCTAACAAAGACAGTCCTTCAGCTGCTGGGTGTAGTTCCAGTTTTGCATCCCCTTTGGCAGCAGCACAGAGACTGCTGCAGTGTGGCCAGCCAGCAGAATTAGGAAATAAGGACCTCTTTTATTTACTCAGGCTGCTGAATCATGGGCATTCCTGTCTGCTTGGAGAAAAGTCAGGCAGCTCTACTTTCCACTGGAAGTCTCAGGAGTGCTTGGTACTTTCATCTCAGAGTGTTCACACACTTGTTTTAATGTGCTTTATGGAAATGGTGAAACTCAGCAAGTACAGTTGGTGTAGAAAAACATCTGCACTAACTATTCACACACATTTGCATCTTTAAATAGACTTTTAGGCCTTGTAGCTGATTTTCAGTGAAGTTTTTTGGTTGTGAGTGCTAAAGCTTTCTTAGAGTCAGCGAGTGTGAAGTGACTGGTTCCAAAAATTAAAAATTTACATGGACATGTTAAGTGCATCACACTGAAACTCAGAATACTTGCCATAACACAAAAAAGGCATTTACAGTAAGTAGCACTTAGTGAGTGCTGAAGGAAAAAAAAAGGTCGATACAGAAAATATATTTTAAAACTCCATAAACACTCTGTCAACTACCTGGAGCCCCATTCTGCCCTCAGATAGATGTGTACCACTCCTGGGAACTTGTATGTGTGCATCTGAATTTGGTCCAGAGTATTTTAAAACAGCTTGTTTATAACATTAAAGATCAGATTTGTAATGTTGACATATAGCTCAGTGTGTAGGTGTCTGCAGATTTATATGCAGGCAGCTATGTGCAGAGTAGCAGCAAGCTGCATTTTCTATGAGAGTGATGGGTGAAAAGGGGTTTGAAGCCCTTTACCCCGACAGCAGGTCAAGCTTTACCCCCAGCGCAGAGCTGGCTCTGTAGTGAGATCTGCTGGGAAAGCTGGAGTGGAGCCTGCATCCCAAGCATCTGGCTCTCTGCAGAGACCTTAAGCTCAGCTCCTCCATCACAGTTTTGAGGGCCAAGCCCTGCTCACCTTGTGTCTGTGCACGTGGAGTAGCCTCAGTGTAGAGCAGCAAGTCACACTTTGCTGCCATTCTGAGGGAGATGCTTTTCGTGGTTGCACCTTAATTTTATGGGGCAGCATCCTTGTGGGGAGATGGCAGGACAGGCATTGCCATCACTCAAGTCCTGCTGTAGCAGTAACTACCCTTAGTCCAGTAGTTATCCTGGTTGCTGTCCCCAGTTCCATTCCTACCCAGGCCCTGAGCTCAACTGGCATATTAGTCCATTGCACCCAATATTGGCAGTGTTCAGGTTGGAGTCTGCACAGCAAAAGTCACTGCAGTGACACATTTTCCTAGTAGCAGAAGGACGGTTTCAAAAGCCTTTCTGTGGGTCACTGAAAGCTGATGGGCTTGGCCTTTGGAGCCCTTTGTGTGAGGACAGCCCAGGGCCCCTCCTTCCAGAGCATGTGGCCAGCCACCGGTACCCCTTGCACACAGGCTGTCCCCTGCCCTGCCATGCCAGGGGGTGGGGGGGAGTCAGGAAAGCGTGTTGGCGACATTGTTAGGCATGTACTCAGGAAAATCCTGTTGTCCTCCGCCTTGCGGAATTCCCCCTGCCTTGCTGGTTCTTCTGTAGCTCTGAGAGATTGAAAGATTTTCACTTCTCAAGTTAAAAGGACACAAATCTGACTTGTAAGTGGCTTGCTCTTCTCCCTTGTGCACACAGGGAATTGCTCCGTAGAATTAGTACGGGCTCTGATTAAAAAACGCAACGGCAAAGTGGCACACATTTCCATTCGCTGGCTGGAAAGCAAGAACTGTCTCTGTGCTATGGTTACATTCTTCCCCCTCGGCTTTCCTTACCCTTGTAAAAAAGCTGAGGAGAATCCCAGGCAAACAAGAAGAACTGGGTGGGGGAAAGGGGCTGCTATTGCTTATGCCGTGGTCACATTCCACGCTTGATCCTGACCCTGCTGCCAGCCCGAAGCCTGCTGGGATCCACGAGCCAGGGGGAATAGTTGTATGATAGGTAAAATCGGGCAGGCAGTGGCCACAAAAAGGAAGTGATTTACTGCTATGTCAGTGATGGTACACTATTTATAACACTTACTATATATTCCTCTAAACATTTATACAATAATATATCAATTCTCCATAGGATATACATTTTAATACTAAATTTGGTTACGAAATATGTTGCCTAGGCAGTCACAGACTATTTTTCTTCACTCAGATGCTTGACATAAATTCCTGTTTATCTGCCATCAGTGGGTGTACGTCAGAAATATACTGGATTTTTAAAGAACAAAAGGTTTTCCCATTCAAAAGACCTATCTGTAAAGATGCATTTTAATATAAAATTTAAAACAGGAGAAAACATTAGCATATTTTTCTGTAAATGCTTGTTCCACTGTTTTGATCATTTCCAGTTTTAGAGTCAAATCCAGCAATTTGAAAGGGCGGTACACAGATTTACATTAAAAGTCTCCTGTGAACATTGCAGTCATTAATGTACCTCTTAAAAACTCACCTGTCTGGTTTTATTTAGTATGTACGACAGTGAGGAACTTTTTACATTGGGAAGCATTTTAGCAGATGACACTACTTTTGCTGGAAGGGAGGATTTTTATGTTTCTTTTTTTGATAAACAAACAGCATTGATTTTGGTTCGTAAACATGGCACTCAGGCCAGGGGTTGATTTTGTTATTTAAATACATACCACTAGTGCAGATTTGTATGTAGGTAATTGCAGATGTATAGCATGTGTGTGTATGTGTGTGCAAAAGGTGCATTTAATTTGTGAAAACCTCTTCTCCAAGATGTAAACAAGAGGATAAAAACCCATGCAGTTTCCAAGTTATCCTGAAAAGCATTGTGTCAATGGGCAGGCATCCAGCAATGGTGTTTGGTTGTTTTCTCAGAGTTAGATGGTTGCCATCTGGCATTGATAGTGAGATGGCGTTGTCATCAGTTTCTAGATGCAGGAAAGGAATGAATCCTCATCTGTTTCCTGTGGATAAGCAAGAGGTTGATAATCTAGTAAAATCTCTTTACCTTAAAGTAAGCAGGCTTGAAATTTGTTTATATAATATAGGCCAGTTCTAACTTTTGTGGTGTTGTAGTAAATTACTTGGGAGAAGGCTGAAGATGTTAGGAAACTTTCTGCTTTGCAAGAATACCTTTAGAAAGATATTTTCCAAGGGGTTTATTGTATCTTTTTTCTTAAGTGTTACTGTAGTCAGTTTTACTTTTGAAAGGAAAAAAAAACCTCAAGCATTGCCCCTGGGAAGGAATGGAAGAATTATTTGATGTAGAGTGATCTTTCAAACATTCTTTTAATATTTTTAGAGAAGTTTTAGGTTAATATGAGGATGATCATTGAAGTATAGTTATCTACATTTAAAACAAAAGGTGCAAAAACTGTACAGCACATGTCTTGAAAAAAATATTTACAACTTTCCCTGTTTAGAGATGAGGTAATACCATAGATAACTAGTCAGTTTATTATCTGGCCAGTATTTCTGCTTTGTCTTTTCCTGGTAACTCATAAATCTTTCAGCTTTTACCATAAATGTTTATCATTTTTCCTGTTTCCAGTTTTTTACAAGTTGCTTTGTCTGTGATCACCTTACAGTACAGGTTCTGCTGTACTGAGGAAGTTCAGCTGGCTGAGGCCTTTGCAAAAAAGGAAGAAATGGTGGGCAACCTCTTGAACTTAAAAAAAAAAATGCTGTTCATGGCTGACCCTTGTGACACTTTCCCATTTTCCTTGATCCTGGTTGTTGGTTTGTTAGATTGTTTTGAACATTGAATGATCCAGCTGCCAGCTTTTAGTAACTGAATTGTATCATTATTGGAGAAATCTGGTTACACTTTACTAGAGAAAACATTACTGTTTATATTGTTGTCCTGTTCCTCCCTTGTAATTTTTCCTCTTATTGTTTAGAATAACACCCAAGTCTGTCTCAGAAATAGCCTTTAAAAACTCCTGTGTTCAGAATCAGTTTCGAAGGAAAAAAATACCACAAACCTGTGGCAAAGCAGGACAAATCTTTTCAGCAAATATTGGGCATGTGGGTTGACTATGTTCATTTTAAAGCATTCCTGTAATATTTTCTCCTTTCCTTTGACTCTTCAGATGCTCACATAATATGCAAATAATTTTACAATGGATACAAAAGAAACATTAAATATATTAAAATCTGCATTTTAATAAAATTGCCAATGTATAATACATATCCTGCAACTGAGAAAGAATGATAAAAAAAGCAATAAAAAGTTAATATAGGCACAGAACTATTTAATAACTTCTAATGTTTTACAGTATGTTAAAAATAAATATGGTCTTGAAACTTTTGGTATCAGTGTAAGAAATGTTTGAGTGTAGTGTTTTAGCTATTTAGGAGTAGCAGTCCTGCGTTATTCATATGCATTTTCTAGCTCCTTTTTACTCTTGGGATTAAGCTTGTGGGAATGTTTCTTTCTCATTTCAGACGGAGTGGATGTTGAGGATGACCCCTCTTGCTCATGGCCAGCATCATCGCCTTCTAGCAAGGATCAGACTTCCCCGAGCCATGGAGAAGGCTGTGATTTTGGAGAAGAGGAAGGAGGCCCAGGTTTGCCCTATCCATGCCAGTTCTGTGACAAGTCGTTCAGCCGCCTCAGCTACTTAAAGCACCACGAGCAAAGTCACAGTGACAAGCTCCCTTTCAAATGCACGTATTGCAGCCGCCTCTTCAAACACAAACGGAGCAGGGACCGCCACATAAAGCTTCACACGGGAGACAAGAAGTATCACTGCAGTGAGTGTGATGCGGCCTTCTCAAGGAGCGATCACCTTAAAATTCACTTAAAGACTCATACGTCCAACAAGCCATATAAGTGTGCCATTTGTAGACGTGGGTTCCTGTCATCTAGTTCACTGCATGGACACATGCAGGTTCACGAGAGGAACAAAGATGGCTCCCAGTCCGCTTCCCGGATGGAGGACTGGAAAATGAAAGACACTCAGAAATGCAGTCAGTGTGAAGAAGGCTTTGATTTTCCTGAAGATCTTCAGAAGCACATTGCAGAATGTCACCCTGAGTGTTCCCCTAATGAAGACAGATCTGCTCTTCAGTGTGTTTACTGTCATGAACTCTTTGTAGAGGAAACGTCCCTAGTAAATCACATGGAGCAGGCTCATAATGGTGAGAAGAAGAATTCATGCAGCATTTGCTCTGAGAACTTTCACACTGTGGAGGAGCTGTACAGCCACATGGACAGTCACCAGCAGCCGGAGTCGTGCAACCACAGCAACAGCCCATCTTTGGTAACTGTGGGGTACACATCAGTCTCTAGCACTACCCCAGATTCAAATCTCTCGGTGGATAGCTCAACAATGGTGGAAACAGCTCCTCCTATAACAAAAGGTCGTGGAAGGAAGCGGGCAGCTCAGCAAGTGCCAGATATCACTGGTCCTTCAAGTAAGCAGGCAAAAGTTACTTATAGCTGCATTTATTGCAACAAACAGTTGTTTTCCAGCCTTGCAGTTTTGCAGATACACCTGAAAACTATGCATTTAGATAAACCCGAACAAGCCCATATCTGCCAGTATTGTTTGGAGGTATTGCCATCTCTCTACAATCTGAATGAGCATCTTAAGCAAGTTCATGAAGCTCCAGACCCAGCACTGATTGTTTCTACCATGCCTGCCATGGTCTACCAGTGCAACTTCTGCTCTGAAGTGTTCAACGACCTCAACACCCTCCAGGAACACATCCGATGTTCTCATGGATTTGCCAACCCTGCTGCTAAGGACAGTAATGCATTCTTTTGTCCCCATTGCTACATGGGATTTCTTACAGATTCTTCCCTGGAAGAGCATATTAGACAAGTCCATTGTGATCTTAGCAGTTCCCGTTTTGGTTCTCCTGTGCTCGGAACCCCAAAAGATCCAGTGGTGGAAGTGTATTCTTGTTCTTACTGTACCAATTCTCCAATATTTAATAGTGTTCTTAAACTGAACAAGCATATCAAGGAGAACCATAAGAACATTCCTTTGGCGCTGAATTACATCCACAATGGGAAAAAGTCCAGAGCCATGAGTCCATTATCTCCTGTAGCCATTGAGCAGACCTCTTTAAAGATGATGCAGGCAGTTGGAGGTGCTCCTCCTCGTCCTGCTGGGGAATATATTTGTAATCAGTGTGGTGCTAAGTATACTTCCTTGGATGGTTTTCAGACTCATTTGAAAACACATCTTGACACTGTCCTGCCAAAACTGACCTGCCCTCAGTGCAACAAGGAATTTCCAAATCAGGAGTCACTGCTGAAGCATGTTACCATTCATTTCATGATCACCTCAACCTACTATATCTGTGAAAGCTGTGACAAGCAGTTTACTTCTGTGGATGACCTACAGAAACACCTACTAGACATGCATACATTTGTGTTCTTCCGCTGCACCTTGTGCCAAGAGGTTTTTGACTCCAAGGTCTCCATTCAGCTGCACTTGGCTGTGAAGCACAGCAATGAGAAGAAGGTATACAGATGTACATCTTGCAACTGGGATTTCCGCAACGAGACTGACCTACAGCTTCACGTGAAACACAACCACCTGGAGAACCAAGGCAAAGTACATAAGTGCATCTTCTGTGGTGAATCCTTTGGTACAGAGGTGGAGCTGCAGTGTCACATCACTACGCACAGCAAGAAGTACAACTGCAAGTTCTGCAGCAAAGCCTTCCATGCTATCATCTTGCTGGAAAAGCACTTGAGGGAAAAACATTGTGTTTTTGAAACGAAAACTCCAAACTGTGGAACGAATGGGGCATCTGAGCAAGTTCAGAAAGAGGAAGTGGAACTCCAGACCTTGTTGACAAATAGCCAGGAGTCCCATAACAGCCACGATGGCAGTGAAGAAGATGTGGACACATCTGAGCCTATGTATGGCTGTGACATTTGTGGTGCAGCTTACACCATGGAGACTCTCCTGCAGAATCACCAGCTGCGAGACCACAACATTCGACCTGGAGAAAGCGCCATAGTGAAGAAAAAGGCTGAGCTCATTAAAGGGAATTACAAGTGTAATGTGTGTTCTCGAACATTCTTCTCTGAAAATGGGCTTCGAGAGCACATGCAGACACACTTGGGGCCAGTGAAACACTATATGTGCCCAATCTGTGGCGAGCGGTTTCCTTCTCTTCTGACTCTTACTGAACATAAGGTCACACATAGTAAGAGCCTGGACACTGGAAACTGCAGGATTTGCAAGATGCCCCTCCAGAGTGAGGAGGAATTTTTAGAGCATTGCCAAATGCACCCTGACCTGAGGAACTCCTTGACAGGGTTCCGCTGTGTGGTGTGCATGCAGACAGTGACATCCACGCTGGAACTGAAAATCCACGGCACGTTCCATATGCAGAAAACTGGAAATGGTTCTGCTGTGCAGTCCACGGGACGTGCACAGCATCTCCAGAAACTGTACAAGTGTGCGTCTTGCCTGAAGGAGTTCCGTTCTAAACAGGATTTAGTGAAACTTGACATCAACGGTCTGCCATATGGTCTGTGTGCTAGCTGTGTTAATCTCAGTAAAAGTGGTAGTCCAAGTGTCAACATCCCTTCAAGCAGTAACAGACAAGGCATGGGCCAAAATGAGAACTTGAGTTCCATTGAGAACAAAAGCAAGGCAGGGGGACTGAAGACTCGCTGTTCTAGTTGCAATGTAAAGTTTGAATCAGAAACTGAACTCCAAAACCATATTCAGTCAATCCACAGAGAGCTTGTTCCAGACAGCAACAGTACACAGCTGAAAACACCACAAGTATCTCCAATGCCTAGAATCAGCCCCTCCCAAACTGAAGAGGTAACCCTTTTTTCTTTGCTCTTGACACCTTCCATCCTTTTGGAAAAAATCTCCCTTTTTTCAAGCTGTCTTGTCACTTGTCATGAAATGCTTAGGCTGATCCATGTTACATTTCCATCCACAGCCATTAGCTAGTAATTACCTGCTGCTTGATATGCCTTACATCTTGGATTGAATTTTGTGGAATAGGACTTATTCCAGTCTCCCTAGGATATTGTCTTCTGTATCACTAAGGAGACCTATCTTCATGCCAGCACAACTGCGATCTGGAATCTTATCCTAGCTCCCATACGCATTGGAATCCCCAGCTAGGAGTTGTGCTTACGGCAGAGAGCATTAATGACAGAGAAGTAGACATAGTGAGCCAAAATGCTGGCATAAGGGGTTGATTTTTTAGAAAATATTTGTGAACAACAAATTTAGGGTATTTTTGTTAATTGTGTTGTAGACTTTAATTTCCCTCTCTTCTAGAATATTTTGATTAAGTAGAAGTGCAATGCTAGCCTAAGGTAAATTGGGAAATCAGTTCTTTGGATGCAATTTCTTTGGTTTTTCCTTTCCATTCCTGATGAAGAACATTTTGATGTCACTGAAACACCTAGTGCCTGATGATTGAAATTCCGTCATGTAGCATAACTTAGAACGTACATATCAAACCCTTGAAAGATGTAATCTGCTCCCTCAGTCACTGGTGACACCTGTATGTGGGGAGGTAA